>SJYW01018179.1:67470-84292 GCA_006410735.1 Raphicerus campestris
GGTCTCCCTCATTGCAGGTGGATTCTTTACCAACTGAGCTATCAGGGAAGCCCAGTTTAGAGCCACTATAATATTAATATAAAGTTTTCTTTTTTGTTTCCCAAGATATAAAGTAATGTGCTTCAACATTTGTCCTTTTTTAAAAATAAATAATCAAATAATGTCATTTAAAAATCTATGATGGTGAGGAATGATGCCAGCATGGGACTTTAGGCATTAATTATGTATTTATTTTTTGCTGATTTTATGTTTTGTCACATTTTGCAACAGCTTTGGGATAGGGACTATATTTCAATCAAATCTATAATAATTTTTAAATTGAGATCCATTTTTTTTTTCTACTTTAGTTTATTAGAACACACAGACCAGGATTTGAGGTAGCTTTCTGGCATTATGGGGCTTCCCTTTTGGCTCAGCTGGTAAAGAATCTGCCTGCAATGCAGGAAACCTGGGTTCGATCCCTGGGTTGGGAAGATCCCCTGGAGAAGGGAAAGGCTACCACCCCAGCATTCTGGCCCAGAGAATCCCATGGACTGTACAGTCTCAAAGAATCAGACAAGACTGAGCGACTTTCACGTTCACTTTCTTTCTGTGATTATTCTATTGTCCCCAACATATATGAATCAGACTCAGAATTATGCTTGTGTTGTTATTCAACTGTATTAATGGACAATGACAAATTTTTTTTTTTAACAGAAAAGATATTTAAATTCTGGGGACTTGCTAATAGTGACTTTGAACGTTTCACATAACGTGGCTTTTGGAAGGAAGACTATTTTAAGCATTATTTTTTCTTTTTAGAGCAAAGTTCAGAGTCATCTTATTGTCTTATAACTAGCTAATGTGAACATTTTCTTTCATTTTAAGCTACTGCCAATTGTTTTGTCAAATAGGGATAATATAAATTCACAGGTGCAGCATTTACTAAGTATAGTTGATATCAGTACATTTTATTGCATAGTTTGTCTCTGGTCAAATGCAAAACACAGCCTTTTGCAATTTGGAAAGGCCTTCTAGCTTCCAGATTGTTTTTATTGAGACCATGGTTGGGCAATATGATTTTCATTATTCAAACTGTAAAACATCATCTCATTTTCTCAGGCTATACCACTTTAATCTTATATTATGAATTGATCAATTAACCTAAATAGCTGAGATAATAACAGGATTTTAAAGCACAGGTAACCTGTGGACTCTGTTAACTGTACAGGAGTTCCAAAACTTTTATTGAAGAACAGCAGAGGAGACTTGTAGCTCAGGGAAGCCCCTCTTTTCTCCCCTCATGGAGATTAGTGTACATTTATTGAAAGAGTCAAGTCAGGAGAATTGTTAACATAAAATGCCCAAGGAATTTGCATAATTTAAAATTATATAAACACCCATTTGTTCATAAGTCTCCTGAAGGACCAGGGCAGTTTATTTGTATAACAGCATGCTGATGGGAGTTTCAGATCATCTTTCTTCCACAGACCTCAACCCCAACTGCATCATCAGAAAGAGCCAGTTTTCAGTGCTTTAAAGTAGGGTGAGAACGACACTTGTGAAATAGTGTAAGTAGACCCCTTCTCAATTTTACAGACTTTCCCGTAAATATTTTTAAGTTTTCACATTTGTTTGTCTGCTTGGTTAATGAGGTAACGAGTGACATTTCACATATATATGAAATGATCAGTATCATAAAGCCTAGTAACCGTCTGTCCCCACAGAAAGTTATTACATTATTGACTATTTCTCATGTTTTCTGTTACATTCTCATTGTTTGATCATCTGTCTTATAACTGGGGATATGCACCTCTTAATCCCCTTCACCTGTCTCTCCCCACTGCCCGTCTCTCTGGCCTCCGCCGGTGTGGCTTCTATGTCTCTGTTTTGTTTTGTGTGAGTGTAACACACGGTATTTCATCTTTCTCTGTCCGCTTTATCTCGCTGAGCACGACACACTCTACATTCAATCATGTCAACACAAGTGACAGGTTTTTAAAAAAATATTTATTTATTTGGCTGTGCCAGGTCCTGTTGCATCATGTGGGATCCAGCTCCCTGACCAGGGACCGAACCCGGGTCCCTTGCATTGAGAGCGCAGAGTTCTAGCCACTGAGCCTCCAGGGAAGTCCCAGGATTTATTTTTTGATGGCTGAATGATATTCTAGTATGATAATTTAACAGGGTTAATTTTTCCAGTTCATGAATTGTGTTGTCTTCAGCTCCTTCTCGTCAGGGTCTCGCAGTTTCAGAGTGCGAGTCCTCCGCCTCCACAGAGTCATCCCTGTCTATGTTACTCTTTCAGATCCTGTTGTGAATAGTGCTGTTTCCTTTATTTCTCTTTCTGATAATTTGGTAATTCTGTACACTGATAACAAACTATCTGAAGCTTCCGTGTCTTAATTTTGGATCCGGCCACATTACTGAATTCATCTATGGGTTGTAATCATTTCTTTCTGGCCTCATTAGGATTTTCTACACGTAGAATCATGTCATCTGCAAACAGTGGCAGTTTTACTTCTTTTCCAATTTGGATTCCTTTCATTCTTTTTTCTTCTCTGATTACCATGGCTAGCACTTCCAGTCCTATGCTGAATAAAAGCGGCAAGAATGAGCATCCTTGTCCTGTTTCTGATCTTAGAGGAAATGCTTTCAGCTTTTCACTGAAAAAAACATTGGCTATAGGTTTGTCATGTACGGCCTTTATTATGTTGAGGAATGTTCCTTCTATATCCACCTTTTTGAGAGTTGTTTATTTGTTGTTGTATCATAAATGGATGCTGAATTTTGTCATCTACTGAGATGATCATATGAGTTTTACTCTTCAGTTTGTTAATATTGTGTATCGCATTGATTGATTTATGGATAGTGAACCATTTTTGCATATCTGACATAAATTCCACCTGATTATGCTGTATACGCCTTATAGACTATTGTTGAATTGAGTTTGCTAACATTTTGTTGAAGGTTTTCCCATTTATGTTCATCAGGGATGTTGGCCTGTGGTTTTCTTTTCTCTTTTCCTTCTTTGTGCTGTATTAGTCTGGTTTTGGTATTGATGTGATGCTGACCTTGTAAAATTAGTTTGAAAGCATTTCTTCCTCTTCAGTTGTTTGAAAACTTTGAGATAGATAGGCATTAATTCATCTCTAAATGTTTGATAGAACTTACCAGTGAAGCCATCTAGTCCTGAACTTTTATTTGTTGGGAGTTTTTAATTACTGATTCAGTTTTATTACTAGTAATGTTTTCTATTTCTTCCTGGTTCAGTCTCAGGAGATTGGACATTTCCAGGAATTAATGAATTTCTTCCAGGTTGTCCATTTTAGTGGCATTATAATTGCTCATAGTAATTCCTTTTGAGCCTTTGCATTTTTGCGGTATCAGTCGTAACTTCTCCTTGTTCATTTCTGATTTTATTTATTTAAGCCCTCCCTGTTTGTTTTTTACCCCCATGGGGAATTGATAATGGCTTATCAATTTTATCTTTTTTAAAACTCAAATCTTAGTTTCATTGATCTTTGCTAATTTTTTAGCCTCTATTTTATTTATTTCTGCTCTGATCTTTATTATTTTCTACCAACTTTGAACTTTGTTCTTTTTCTAGTTCCTTTTGGAGTGAGGTTAGATTGTTTTGAGATTTTTTTATTTGCTGAGATAGGCTATAAATCAATTTGTATCTATAAATTGATAGAAAGATTAGATTCTGATTTACATTTAGGTTCCCAGTTTTGGAACAATATGCTATATAGGTCATGCTGCTGCTAAGTCGCTTCAGTCGTGTCCGATTCTGTGCGACCCCATAGATGTCAGCCCACCAGGCTCCGCCATCCTTGGGATTCTCCAGGCAAGAACACTGGAGTGGGTTGCCATTTCCTTCTCCAATGCATGAAAGTGAAAAGTGAAAGTGAAGTCGCTCAGTCGTGTCCAACTCTCAGTGACCCCATGGACTGCAGCCTCCCAGGCTCTTCCATCCATGGGATTTTCCAGGCAAGAGTACTGGAGTGGGGTGCCATTGCCTTCTCGTATAGGTTGTGCTGGAGATGTTAAATCAAGAGACACATATTATCTGGAGGTAATGGAAATTTTAAGTAAAGTTACATAAGCTGTGTCATTTAATTTGCAGGAGGCACTATTGTAAATACTTTGCATTTCCTTTAATCTTTATCAAAGTTCTTTAAAGTAGATGCTCTTATTATACCCACTGTATGGATAAGGAAAGTGAAGCGCAGGGAGGCTACACGACCTGCTGAGGTTCCCAAGGCTGGGTTTGATCTGGTCTCTGGGACTGCGACTCCCGAGTCTGTGCTCCAGAGCACCCTACTGGTCTGCGTTTTGAAGACAGTGACATTTCTCAATTAGATTCAAAAGCGTTCGTGTGTACCAGGACCCTCCAGTAAACATAGTGTCTTCATTCTATAAGCAAGTAAATGTTTTAAGAGTGTGTATTTTAAATAAAAAGTACTTTTGTGCTATGTTGTTTACCACATCTACCTTGTTTGGAAGTAATACCTTGTAAAATACACACTGCTTTTCTTACTGTGGTACTTACTCTCGCATTGACAAGCTATCATATTTTCCTTTTCCTATAGTGGAACTTTTCATAGATAGCAAATATACCTCCCTTAGGTAAATAGATAAATATTTCTTTTGCATTATCAAGAAATATAAGGTGAGTTCCTTGAAATTAATGGCTATTTGTAATTTTCAATAGCCATACCGTTTACAAAAGAAATTGTTACAGTTTTTATTGCTTCTTTTGCTTATGTGAGGATCAATATTATAGAGTCTTCTCAATCAGTTTGGTTTATCTATTGTAGAAGATATATTTACTGATGAAAATTCTGCAGGATCCACTTTGGTTTTCCATTACACATCCTTATCCTATTATTTACGTTTTAAAGTTTGCCTGTCATCACATACAGTTTTTCTGCCTTTAAGACTCTCTGTATTTTAATACATGCTCTTTATCCTTTTTCTTAGATGGATTTTACATAGATAATTCTCTTTACAACTGCAAGTAACTCATTCCTTGTGCCTATAAATGATGTTCTCCTTTGCTGACATGCATTTAATGACAGTGGTGCATTTGCTCTTTTCATTCAAAATTCTGAGTATACATAGCGCATGACTTGTCTTATCCGTGTGCTTCAGACCTTCACACATTCATTCAACAAACCTCAAGATGTCTTGAGCATCTCATCAAGGATGAGTGAGACACAGGCCCCATGTCAGGGTGATGAATACACTTGATACAGTGGTCACAACAGAGCGAGGAAGAGCTAGGAGTCAGGAGGAACTGTCTGTCTGAGGAGAGTCCATTGCCAGAGTCTGACCAGACGTAGAATATAAATGAGTCAGATGGATTAAATGTAATCATTTCTAGAGATGTGTGGAACTGTTGCAGCTGGAGAGTGCATGTCTGATCCAGGGACAGACCCGGCTGGGATGCCTGTGACCCTGGGAAGGCTGAAGTACGGGAAAAGTTAAGTGTTTAGTGGGCCACGTCAGATAGACTTATGTAGAATTTTGGGGCCAAAAGTTATTACCTAGGGTTTCAAACTACATTGAAAAAAAATAGATTTGGGACAAAATTTGAGCAAAAATAAAAAGTAGCAAAATCATGAACAAGGGCACAGAAGCTCCCAGCAAAGTGGCAGCAGGCTGGCACCGAGCCAGGTACTCCGCTGGGCTCACCAGTGAGCACGCCAAGCACACGCCTGGTATACCGCCACCCAAGGGCAGCAGGAACAGTCTTTAAAAAATGCTAAACTTAGACTTTGGCCTTTCCTTCATGAATTGTGCAGTTTAGTGGATTTTAAAATTATTATTATGAAATTAGAGATGGAAGAGGAACCATGCTTTTCCTCAGGATTTATGACCTCTATGTGCCTTAATCTGGTGTGGATAAGCCAATGAAATTAAAGATCCCAGGCATAGAGGAATTAAGTGTTTGGCTGAAGACCAGACTCAGGATAACTGGGCATAGATTTTGGAGGCTAGGCTCAACAGCAAATGTGGTTTGTCCACATGCAGTTCATCTGCTGGCTGTTAAAACCTTTTTCTCCTCAAATAATGTTGAATGTCTTTATAATTAATGTTTGACACTGATTGTACAGACTCATAGATTTGGGCTCTGTATTAATTTTTGCAGTAAACAGGCATTTATTCTCCCTTTGTCGGGATTTATAGACATTGATTGGAATCAGTGTTTGAAGTTTGCTTTGTAAAGAGTTAGGCTGAATGTCTTAAAAGTTACACGGGACAGTTGAGTAATACAAAAACGTAAAGTGACTTTTAAAAGCTTTCATACAGGTGATAACTTTGCAGTTTTTCTCAGTGGTGTCTATTTTAAATATTAATCTTCTGAAAAATAATTTAATAGTTATATAATCCTCACTATATTTTTATGTATTTAGAAATGAAGGTGTAATATCTCTTCTTTCATTGTATATCAGACTTTGGCCATGTGAGGTTTATATTAATAGTAAATGCCTAATGTTATTAATATCCTCATTATTTGTATATATCAAAAAGATCTTTCATATCTAATAGATGTCCTCAAATATAGAAATCCCGACTGTGCTTGGCAATCTTAGTATGGCTGTTCACAAACTTTTGTTACGTCTTGAACTTAAACTGAATGCTTTAAAAGATTTGCAGCTCTTTCCTTGATCCTATTTGAGGGCATGTTTACAAAGAGTTCTTTAAGTACCTGATGTCTGGTTGCTTAGCACAAATTATCTAAATCGCAGGTGAATCATTTTATGTGAGAAAAAATAAAATTTACAATGGAGTGAAGAAAAACTGTCAGGTTAAATTTTTTGATCTGTTTTGTACTATGTTTACTTACAATTATAGAAAAGCGTTAACCTTGACTCTCGGGCAGCACTCAGCGGTTTCGCGTTGGTTCGCCACTCCCATGGTGTCCAGCGTGTCTCGGTGAAGTCTTTTACGTGCAGTATCTGTAGCTGTGTCACTCAGAAGACTTCATGCTGCTTCAGGTTGGGCAGTTCATTTAGATAATTAGTAACAGTAAAAGAAAAGAAATTTCAAAAATTTTGTTGAGAGGTCCATGGTATTTACTGTTTGCTGAATAATACTAGAATCCTAATCCAGTTTTTGGCAACACGTTAACAATGCCCTTAGTGACTGGATAAGCAATCTACCTTTTAAGGCGCAACCTGATACAATGTTTTCCAGCAAACATTCAGCTAGAATAGGAACCTTAAATGAAAAACTTGATGCTTATTGAGGAGATCGTAGGTTGGGGCTGATTTTATATTGGCTTTTAACTTTTAGTCTAGTTGATAAGATATAATGTGGAACAGCATGATGATGAGGGCTAAGAATATCTGAGATCCCTTTCCTGAAATTATCTAGTTATTGTTAGATAGGTTGCTTGGAAAAAAGATGATAGAAAAGATAGATATCTGATGAAGATACGCCAGAGAACTAGCAGATGGAACACTGACTGTGGGCCAGAAAGCTATTACAGAGTGCAGCAAGCATTGTCTGGTTGTATTAATAAATTATGTCATATATGTATACCATTATATATGTGTATTACAAATTTCTGGAAATAAATTTTAAAATATTGATCAGTTTCCAGGAATCTTTTATTATTGCATATTTTCTTAAAATATAAAAATAGAGTTATTATCATGATGGGATCTTTGAATGTTTTAATGTAGAACAGGTCTTAATTATATACTCATTTGAATGGATAAAAGTCTGATAACATCAACATTGGTGAGGCTATGAGGAAACTATAATTCTTATAAATGTTGTTGGGCATTTATAATGGTATAGCAACTTTGGAAAGAAATTCATTCATTACTACGTACATACTACTAATATTCTGTGACTTAGCAATTCTACTCGTTAATTTTTACCCATGAGAAATGAAAGCATATGTCCACAAGAAGGCTGTATAAGAATGTTCCTAGCACTGTTATTAGTGATTTCCCCCCAAACTGCAAACAATTCACATACTCTTCAAGATAAGAATGGATAAAGAAACTGTACTATATTCATTTAATGGATGAGTTGGCAATTGAAAGATGCAATCAGGATAAACTAATGAAATATGAAACAAAATAGATGAATCTCAAACTCTGACACTGAGTAAAAATAAGTTATTCAAAAGAGTACATATTATATGATTCTATGTTTATGACATTCCTGAACAGACAAAACTCGGCTATAGTGAGAGAACAACCACAGTGGCAGCTGGATTTGTGGGCGGGTGTGAGGAGCGACTGGAAGGGGGGCAAAGCAGTCTAGACTTGATAGGGGTTCCAGATAGATACTTAGGAGAAGGAAATGACAGCCCTCTCCCGTATTCTTGCCTAGAGGAGCCTGTGGACAGAGGAGCCTGGTGGGCTGCCATCTGTGGGGTCACATAGAGTTGGACACGACTGAAGCGGCTTAGCATGCACGCTTGCCCTGGAGAAGGAAATGGCAACCCTCTCCAGTGTTCTTGCCTGGAGAATCCCAGGGGCGGGGGAGCCTGGAGGGCTGCCGTCTATGGGGTCACACAGAGTTGGACACGACTGAATCGACTTAGCAGCAGCAGCAGCAAGATAGACACATCTAGGCTGATATCATTGGAGATTTGTGCATTTCACAGTGGGTATATCTTTTTATTTTGTTAAAGAGAGAACTTTTATAAACATTGAATTCTAGTTAATGATGTGTATGCTAAAGTATTAATCTTTATGCGTGAAATGTACTGATGTCTGCACTTACTATGAAATGTGTTAAAAAGTGAGAATGGATAGATAGATACTTAGGTGGCTAGAGAAATAGATGCCATACATCTGAGATGATGTAGAAGAATGTTAATTACGGAATCTAGGTGGTGATTAATGGCTTTTCAGTGAACAATTCCATCAAATTTTTTGCATGCTTGAAATTTTCCATAATAAAATTTTGTACAAAGATGAATGTTCATTCTAAAAAAGTTTAGAAGGCATACCTTTTGGGAATCTATTCTAATTCGGGATAAATATTTGGTGAAATGCTTTAAGGTTTTCTTTTTTATCCCTTTCACAACTTAAAATCCTCTGATCCAATTATAATATGTCATCTTAATCACAGTTAGTTTGTGACCTTTATAAATCATATTTCTTGGTGCCCTGTGTGTGATTAGTTTCATGCCATTTTTTAGGCACTGTATTCATTTCCTGTGGCTACTGAAACAAATTTCCACAAACGTGGGAGCTTAAAAGCAACTAATATTTATTCTCTCACAGTTGTGGAGGTCACATGTCCAAAATAAGTTTCACTGAGTCAAAATCAAGACATCAGTGTCCAGGGCCCACTCAGATAATCTAGGATAACCTCCCTATCCAAATCTTTAATCACATCTGCAAAGAGCAGCCCCCCCCCCCTTATTTTTTTCCTATTAAAGCAAGTATACCTTTGACTTGCTGTGTGGATCACAAGCCTTTGACTGTGTGGATCACAATANTCAATGGATGCGAGTCTGAGTGAACTCCGGGAGATGGTGATGGACAGGGAGGCCTGATGTGCTGCAATTCATGGTGTCGCAAAGAGTCGGACACGACTGAGTGAACTGAATTTCAAAAATAAGAAATTTTGCTAAAAATCTTCCAAGGAACATTTTATTTTCCCTCTATGAATTCCTTTTTGAGGAATAGCTTTATGTTGCACATAACTTTTAGCACACTGTTTGTGATTACAGGATAATGAAAAGTATTTGGGAAACCTTATGTAGCTGAACTTTTTGAAACAGAGAAAAAATCCTACGTGATCCTTTGTAAAAATAAAATGCTTTTCTCTTATATTTCTCTGAAGCATATATACTCCTTTTTCTTAATCTTGTGTTTTCTCTTGGCTGTTGCCTCTTGAGTAAGCTAAATATATTTGAGTTATCTGTTCATAATAACTTTTCTCTCTCACATAGGGAGGAGACCTGAAGCTCAGGGCCTTTCATCATTTTTAGGACAGTTTCTATCCAGTGACTGATTATCTTATTTTATGTGAATACCAGTTCTTGTTGCCTGTGAAACAGCATTTGATGTGGCTTGCACGGGGAAATCACTTTGTGTGATTTGCCGTCTGTAGTCTGCTCTGTGTGTCTCTTATGATCACATGTGCTTGTAGCATATCTGATGCAGAATCAGGTGGTGAGAACACAAATAGGATATTGTGTTTGTTTAGATTGTTTTCCATAATCAGGTGTTTTGAACTATTTGAAAAGACCGTGAAAACAAAATAAGTGATGTGAGCATAGTTCTGCACTAATATTTCATTTTGTGGCCATACAACATGTTGGATCTGCTAACTTTTTGGGAAGGTGATGGAGGCAGACAGAGAGCTATGCATGGCATAAAGTAGAGTTTTTAAATTAACTATTTATGATATTATAACCAAGCAGGGCCTTTATTTTTATCCTTAGGATATGAAAATCAGTTTTTAAAGTCATATGTAAAACATGGTTGTTGCCTGTAGTTAGCTTCATTTCTGCTTTTATTTTTCTTTTTTAAGACTTTATTCAAATATTACATTAAAGTCAAATGATGCAAAATTAGGTTTAATTTTCCCTTCATAATAAGCTTATCAATCATAATTGCATTGTCACTGTCTTACGTTTTCTATTGTAACCATGGAACAGCATACCCATTTTTTATAATGCATCTTTTTTTTTAATAGCCAAAAAAAATGTTTATTCAGTTAGTATGAGGAACTTAGAAATGTTTATCATTCTATTAAGACAATATTCTATAAAAATATTTTTAAAAGAGAAATATGTCTTCTCTATAACTAATTTAACCTTCAGTAATGAATTATGTGAAGTAGAATGGTATAAAATTTCCTGACATTTTATGAAGATACCTACAAATAAGCTAGACAGCAAATAAAATATCTGAAAGACAGAGATGGATACTCAGTAATTTTTTGATGGATTATACACACAGGTATCAAATTACTTGATCCTTACTTCCTAGAAAAGGTTAATGACTCTTTGAGCTTTTACCCTTTTACTTAACTGTCGTTTATAAAGATTAAAACGGGGGCTGCATTGAAGGACGCACATGCCTGCGTGTCAGTTTGACTGTACAGGTTTTTCTGATATTACAGGGGACTGAATCATCAAATAGACAGTGTTGTTAATCATTGTTTATAAAGTTCATTGAGGTTTGTGTTACGTGTTCCACTGTGGACATTAGAGAAGGGTGCACCACTCAAAATTTTAACTTAAATGAAACCAGAAGAGACTTTAAATCTTACACATCTATATCTGTATTATTTAAATGGCCTATATATCTGCAATAGTTCATCTAAAACATTAATCATAAAACCAGGGAAAATATTTTTATATTCTTATACATATGATTTTTCTTTCTTCTTTAATCAGTGTCACAGATTTTTAAAACATTTTTATGTTGAATAAAACTTCACAAATGTGTATTCGTGTGATCAAACTCCACCATTAAAAATTAATGGTGAGCAATATTACATTCACTTATAATGAGCCAGTTCCCTTCGCAGAAATCGAACCAGGGTCTCCCGCATTGCTAGCCAATTCTTTTACCAGCTGAGCTACCAGGGAATCCCTTATAATGAGCATCCATGTTTCACAGTTCATTTCTCTTTTTAATGTAAATGATAAATATTCATTATACAGCATACGTTTACTGATCTTTTATTACCAAATGTAACAGTGCTGTTAGAGGAATATCTTTTTCATCTGTTTAGCTTTGCAAGATGCACGAGTCATAAATGTATTTAATTAAGGTCATTTAAGTATTAAAGCACTTGAGTTTAAAAAGCAGGGACTATGATACCTGTTCCCGAAACACCTTGAAAGCTGTTTGTGGAAAGAAGAGAGCTGTGGTATTCATCACGTGCTGGCCTCTGCTGGATCGCCGTGGCCAGACTCCTGCTACTGTAGCCTGCAGCACATTCGTGTAACTCGCCACTGCTTTGCGTGTGTTCCAGGTGTGTGGAGGTCATCGCCAAGGAAGGACAGAACCTGAAAGAGCTGTACTTGGTGTCCTGTAAAATCACAGATTATGGTATGTAATGATCCATTGTCCTAATCGTTTTTAACAATACAAAGGTACAAGACCTTTGAAAGCTTTTTCAAAAGAAATCAAAAGCTACTATCTCATAGAGACTGAGCTATATCTTTACTTAGGAAACTGATCATACTGCCCCAAATCAAGAAATCTTGAAATTAGAACCAGAGTAAAATGAGTATATACATCAGTGTTTTCACCACATGAAATCATATACATACTCGCATACTCATATAGAATTTTAAAATATGGCTAAAATTTCTATATGATGAAAATAAATATTAGGATAAATATTTGATATAAAATTATTATGTTGTGTTGATTTGCTTAATTTATGTCATGTCGAATGCACGCTTGCTCACATTCCAAATGCCAACCTTCTTAATGCCTTAAATTCTTTAAAACATTGGAAACTTCCAATAGGAAGTTTAGATATAGAGGAAGTAAAAGGTCTATACATTTGTTTGTAAAAGTTTAAATATGTTCATTTTAAATATTCCTTTCAAGTGGGGAAGAGCAAGTTATTATATAAAAATATGAAAAGGATGAAATCATCCTATTGGAGTAACAAAATAACCCACCTAAGCTTTCCTCTTTTGTTCAGCGCATTATAAATATTTTTACTATTAATTTGCATATTCAATCTAAATACGCAGTTTTAACTAGGTGTTTTTAAATGATTTCCATTTCTCTTTTCTGATTTTTAAATTTGATTCTTTACATTGGGGAATATGATTTCTACCTTGAAGGAAGCTAATAATTCCTTCTGTATATTGCTTGTTTGTTTGTTTTTAACTGTTAATCCAACATATGCTGATAATTGACTCCAATCCTAAGATATCATGCTGGCCTGGATGGGAGCGTTGTATTTTATCAGTTACTAAATTCATCCTTTGGAAAAACTCCATGAAAGCTATAACAAAATAAAAAAAATAACACAAAGGATTTGGCTTAAAGATAACCCTGATTTCTTTTCAGAGTTCACTTTTTGAGAACGGTAAATTTCTTACATGGATTTGTCCATGCTATTTCCGGGCTGTTGTCTTTGTCTGGAGTTACAGCATGAGAAAGGAGTGTTCTGATGTCTTCTTTTTGCTGTAGTTTGCTTTCTGGTTTGGCATATTAGACTGCCTGTAAGATACAGCAACTCGAAAACTTCAGCGCCTGCCTTTTGTCTAGACCTTAGAGTGTTCTCTCTGCCCCAAACTGGGCAGATCCTCAGTACCTGTCGGTTTGGTAATTAACTAGTACATTCATTCATTCCAAACGCTTTACTTGGCATTCAAAATCCCTTACCATTAGTCCCCTACCTGCCTCTCTGATCTTATTAACTGCCAGGAAATGGGTGGACGAGTGCCGCAGGCCGCAGTGGAAACTGATCCTAAAATTACACATTGTTGCAGTACAAATTAGCCAGTGCAAAGAAACGGTCCCGAAGTTATGGAGAAGCGGAAATGCTTGAGGCCTGGGACAGCTGTGGAATTGGGTTCGGTCTTCGTGCCCTGGCCTTCTGGATATTGCTTCACGGCTCCGAGGCCGTCTCCTCCCATGTAAACTGACTGCGTGCTCCCGCGTGTTCCTGGTCTAATGCGAGCGCGGTGTGTACTGCGGAGCGAGCTTGCTTTCCTGCAGGAGAGGGACAGAGGGAAGACTCGCACTCAGTTCTCTCCCTCCTCTTCTTTCCTGGGAAGGAGGGTCTAGGAAGAGGCCGTGGCCGTGGCCTTGGCTGTGTGTGTTGTTGCTCACTGCTACTGTTCAGCGACGTTCTCTCGTACATTCTCTCGTTCTGGTGTTGTTGCTCACTGCTACTGTTCAGCGACATTCTCTCGTTCTGGTGTTGTTGCTCACTGCTACTGTTCAGCGACGTTCTCTCGTTCTGGTGTTTTGAGATTTTAGGTTTTGTTTTGTTTTATCCTCCTGGTGAGGCGAAAATTATGTTAATCCTTTGCCCGTGTGGTCTGCCTTTATCCATCTCTCTGAGTTATTTAGGTCAGCTCTTGTCAACCCTCTCTGCAGGTTAGGGTCACCTGGGGAAGTTGTAAAGCATCCTGATGCTTGAATCTTACACAGGGATTTCAAAATTTCCAGGAGGTGGTGCCCAGGCAATAAAATGGGCTTAGATGATGTCAGTGTCAGCCAAAATTGAGAACCACTGACCTAGTCTACTTGAGAGAAACCAGAAGTGAAAATTTTGAGGATTGCCTCCCTCCATGGAGAAATCTATTGTGGGTTTTTTTTTCATACCCTCTGGCTCTCAAGCCCTCTGCCCAGCTCGTCTCCCTTCCTTCTCCCTGGGGTTTTAGGTCCTCAGAGGATTTGTGGTGAAGGCCTCTGTGCATCCGTTGTGTTCTTGAAAATATTGGGGCACAGCTGAGGTTGAAGGGTAAAGGTCGATAGTTTATGAGATTGCGCCGTAATTGCTGCTTGAGTGTTAAATCTTAAAAAATTACTGAACATTCAGCTCATCTCCCTTCCTCCTTGTACCCTGCCAGTAACACATGTACAGTTTTGTCAAAAAGACAGCAGAAAAGATTATTCATTGTAACCAGAGAAACAGCATGTTTTTGGAAGTAACTGCTCTACTAGGAAGGGTGTGATCCTTTGCCCTGTGTTAATTACAGATTTTAAGAAAGAAAAACATGCTATTTTTCTTCTTTAACTGAATATATATTCTGTAGGAATTTTTTTTTTTGAAGCTACTTAGAAATAATACAATTTGATGTGCCTGATACCAGAGGACTCTCATCCTTCGAGAGACTACCCTAATTCTCCTTTCTGTTGGTTTGCACATATTCCAGCCAGTCTCCTTTGACCTCCTTTCCCCTTGGGGTGTTTGTACATGCTCCCAGTACAGTATCCTGAGATTTTTGAAGTTCTTTGCAGGTTGCATCAGTTCAGAAACAGCAGCTCGCTTGGCTTATCGTTTGTAATTTTTGTTGAGATTCTCACAGGTGTTGAATGTGGTATTTTAGTACTTAGCGACACCTGGCCAGGCTGGTAGGCAGTTATGTTCATTTTAATTGATATATGATATACTTGTTGTGGAGAAAAGTATCATTCTAATAGGCTTCTTATTCCCCAGATTGAACATAGATCTTTATGGTAAAGGATAACAATTATAAACAAATCAATAATTCAGGCACAGCTGAATGGAAAATACAGTCTTGGGGAATTGCTCCCTAAATACAAAATAAAATTGTCACTCAGAATTCTGTCACTAAACAAATAAATGTTATGGGCTGTTATCACGGGAAAAAAATCCAAACTAAGTTGTCAGAGGGTTAGGTTAGAATTTGTCTCATCTTTTTTTTTTTTTTTTTTAATGATCTGGACTAAGTTAATCTTTTAGTTTTGTCATTTGTTAAGCACATGATAATGCAGACCATAAACGGTGATGAAAATGAATAAGAAGCATCTGTATTTTGCCTGGTGGCATAGTGGATACTCAGTAACTAGCAGTTCTTCTAACTCTAGAATTGTAAGGACGCTTTTTCTGTTTTTGTGAAGAATCAGGCCTCTTCCTCCTCCAGGGGTGGCTTTCTGTTGGTGGGAATCGTTCTTTTTAAGTTTGACCTTTGTTAGTCCACGCGTGCCTAACTGGCTTCCACACCTGAACTCTCTAAACCATATTGTTCTTCGTAGGGAATGAAAAGCGATGCGCCGAAAAGCCGAAACTCTCTGTCTGCCCGTCTCAGGGCTCTCCCCTTTCTTTTCCCTGGATGACCTTCATTTTTGTTTGGAGAAGTTGGCTCCCCTTATGGTTTTCTTTGTTCTTATAATTGTCAGTGAAGAATTTCCAACCTGCCTTTCCGCTTGCCTTCAAATACTTTTCTGTTGAAAAATTCTCCTCCTTCNCGAACTCTCTAAACCATATTGTTCTTCGTAGGGAATGAAAAGCGATGCGCCGAAAAGCCGAAACTCTCCGTCTGCCCGTCTCAGGGCTCTCCCCTTTCTTTTCCCTGGATGACCTTCATTTTTGTTTGGAGAACTTGGCTCCCCTTATGGTTTTCTTTGTTTTTATAATTGTCAGTGAAGAATTTCCAACCTGCCTTTCCGCTTGCCTTCAAATACTTTTCTGTTGAAAAATTCTCCTCCTTCAGAAAGGTATGTCTTTAGGATTAAGGGGAACAGGAGAAGTCAGCATGTATCATTCATGCCTGCGGAGGTCAGAGCCAGTCTTGGGCAGTAAGGCGGAGACCCTGTGGTCTAATAAACGAGATGGATGAAGAAAACCCTTCTCTCGGCTCGCATCTTGGCAGCGAAGGTCACCAGTGTGACCCCGTGTCAGGGAGCAGTTGTAAAAAGGACCCTGGCTTGTGGGTTGTTAGCACATTTCCTCCGACTTTAGCACTCCTGAGGGTCCTGGAAACGCACTCTAAGGGATATCTTTTTGCTTCCTGTCTCAAGTTGTCAAATAACCTTTTAATTAAAGAGGACTGGAAACACTCAGCTTCTGACCTCGCCGTCTGGGGCCTCCAGGGTCCCTGCTGCCCAGGACAGCCCTTGGCCGCCCCTCCTGTGCTCGCCCGACCCTCTGCCTGCTCCGGGATTGAGAGCCCAACCGCAGGCCTGCCGCGGAAGCTTCTGGGTTACTCTGGGCCAAAGTGACCTCCCAGAAAAGGAGGTCAGTGTTCCAGCGATTACACGTGAGATGCCATTCCAGCGGGCCTGCCGCGACGGACACGCTGTCCAGACACTGCTTCAGCGCCTGCTGGGTGCGGGCCTGTGCTCGAGCCCTGCCTGTGCGCGCCCCCCCGCCCGTGCGCGCGCCCCCCCCTCCCGCCGGTGTG
>SJYW01018179.1:85532-111765 GCA_006410735.1 Raphicerus campestris
GGGACAGGAGAAAGGGCGGGGAGGGCCGCAGCCGTTCATCTCTGCCCGGGCCTAAGCCTCGCCTCCCCCCGGCCTTGCTGACCTTCTAGCGCTACGGAAAGGTTAATAGGTGGGACGATCACTACCTTTTTCTGGGATACCAGAGCTCTTCAGCTATTAGTTAACCCAGATTAGATCCTGGATAAAAGTCAAGCCGCTCAGTCGTGTCCGACTCTTTGAGACCCCATGGACTGTAGCCCACCAGGCTCCTCCCTCCATGGGATTCTCCAGGCAAGAGTGCGTTGCCATTGCCTTCTCCAGGGATCTTCCCAACCCAGGGATCAAACCAGGGTCTCCTGCATGCCAGGCAGACGCTTTAACCTCTGAGCCATCCTGGATACATGATCCTAATAAGCACACCAAAGAAACACAGAGACCCCAGCAAGCACTCTGGGTCGCGCTAGGATCAGGAGTGTTCCTTTTTCTTTTTTTCCCTTGTTTGTGCCAAACCAGTGCTGATTCAAGAAAAAATCTTACGTGAAAGGTAGTTTGGCCCTTTCTTATGCCATCTTATTTTTCATATTATTAGGTATGCATTATATACAGTGATGTTACATTTAAAATTAAATTCTTGGTTTTTTCCTTTTATGTTTTATTTCATTTTCAAATTGTATTTCAAACTACTCCAAGATTGCTAGGTAAGATTCAACTCCTTTTGTCAGCAGGAATGACTCTAATAGTTGTGAAGTGACAAACTTTAGAAAATAGATTTGCAAGTCACAAAGTATGCCTTCTTGTTCCCTGTTGATTACTCACATTTTCTCTCCATTCTATCATTTAAATATAGGTAGCTTTTACTGTTTCTAACAAAATAATACTAAAATGCTAAATCTTCAATTGTTGCAAATTCTGCTTGTGGTGTGCCCGTCTTGAAAGTCCTTGCTCTTCACTTGTAATTCTTCTGTCCCTGGAGCTCCTCACCATTGGGTTTCTATGTCTCCTTTTGTACTTAACAACTGTTATTGTCTTTTTTTCTTTCTTTTTAGTAATGGTCATGATTTTTCACCAAAAATTTGGTAATTATAATTTTTAAGAATTATAATTAAAAGAAGCACTTCTTAAGACATTTAAGAAAAGTCTCCCATAACCAATTCAAAGGCCATCTCTAGCTTTGTAATAGTTTTTTAAATTAAGAAATCTTCTAACTTACATTTAAAAGACAAATGGACCAATTTCTATACTTGCCCTGAACTTTCTTATACCTCCAAATAGACTAATGTTATTGCTTCAATTAATTTATTAATTTTTAGCCAAATACTAAATTTCCATATACAACTTAATTGTTAACTGAAACATTTACTTTCCCACTTTTCTTTTCTCAGTGACTTATTAGCATTTTAAATTAACTTTTAACATTAATCTCATGAAGGAGTTCTGTTATAGATAAAAGAAATTTGTCCCAAATCACACGAGTCATTTTTTCAGAGTGCCTACTTGAGTGCCCTTCAGTATTCAGACTCAGCGTTTGCTTTCCTTGAACTGTGCTGCAATACGGCCATTACTGATTATTATCAGTATTCTGCCAGCAATTAGTAAATCTAAAGGGGACTGCAATAAACACCAAGGTAACTGCTATAATACTAGATTTCTCATTTCCCACACACACAAAACCAGTTTCCTAATGTTTAAGACTTACTGAAACCAGGTGTCTTAAGTGGCAGTGAGCTCTTTCTCACAATAGTTTTTCAAACTGAGATCCTGTCTTGAAAAGAAGGTGGAAAGCTGGCAGCACTGGCCCACATGATGTCTGAACTGCTTTCTAATCCTGGGATGTGTCGGGGGCTGCCTCCATTTCTGTCTCATTCAGCAGGTGTTTCCTGGCTGTGTGCTGGCCGGGCGCTGTGGAGTATACAGAGATGAGTGAGAAGTATTGCTCTTACGCAGGGAAAGCAGATATAAGCAGTGAGAATGTTTCCAGCAACAGGACAGTGTCCAATTAAAAAAAAGAGGCCCTATGAGACGTCGGGACCCAGGAGGACAGGGCCGTAAGCGACTGAAGGCTTCGGGGAGGAGGCGCGGGGGGCGTTTGGGGCGGCGCAGTCTAGGGAAGGCTCGCAGCGCGAGCAGGTGTCGGAATGGGTGCGTTTGCGTGCGTTGGCTAATCTAAAGAAAGAGCAGAAATCATCCAAAGTGATTACGCGCACACACGGGCAAATTTTGAAGAAACCTTATGAAAATATTCTAGTTGAAAATTCAGAGGAAGTTCCAACTTTCATTTCGACTTTTCCTGTCTTAGTCACCATTCCCATGGTAACAACTTCTCTNTTTTTCAGAGTGCCTACTTGAGTGCCCTTCAGTATTCAGACTCAGCGTTTGCTTTCCTTGAACTGTGCTGCAATACGGCCATTACTGATTATTATCAGTATTCTGCCAGCAATTAGTAAATCTAAAGGGGACTGCAATAAACACCAAGGTAACTGCTATAATACTAGATTTCTCATTTCCCACACACACAAAACCAGTTTCCTAATGTTTAAGACTTACTGAAACCACGTGTCTTAAGTGGCAGTGAGCTCTTTCTCACAATAGTTTTTCAAACTGAGATCCTGTCTTGAAAAGAAGGTGGAAAGCTGGCAGCACTGGCCCACATGATGTCTGAACTGCTTTCTAATCCTGGGATGTGTCGGGGGCTGCCTCCATTTCTGTCTCATTCAGCAGGTGTTTCCTGGCTGTGTGCTGGCCGGGCGCTGTGGAGTATACAGAGATGAGTGAGAAGTATTGCTCTTACGCAGGGAAAGCAGATATAAGCAGTGAGAATGTTTCCAGCAACAGGACAGTGTCCAATTAAAAAAAAGAGGCCCTATGAGACGTCGGGACCCAGGAGGACAGGGCCGTAAGCGACTGAAGGCTTCGGGGAGGAGGCGCGGGGGGCGTTTGGGGCGGCGCAGTCTAGGGAAGGCTCGCAGCGCGAGCAGGTGTCGGAATGGGTGCGTTTGCGTGCGTTGGCTAATCTAAAGAAAGAGCAGAAATCATCCAAAGTGATTACGCGCACACACGGGCAAATTTTGAAGAAACCTTATGAAAATATTCTAGTTGAAAATTCAGAGGAAGTTCCAACTTTCATTTCGACTTTTCCTGTCTTAGTCACCATTCCCATGGTAACAACTTCTCTTAACATATATAAAAGGAAACACTACTTTGGGTTCTAACTACTAATCAAGTACCCAGTTCAGATGAAAGAATGTGAAATGTTCATTTTCATAACAATAGAATAGCTAACATTTATTGGATGTTTTCATTCATTTAATTACGTGTATCCATTTAATTCCCTTAGCACCCGGTTTTAGATATGGACTGTAAGTATTCCAGCTTACAGATGCGGAAACTCAGGTTCACATAGTCTGTGAGTACCTGTAGGAGACAGCCGCTGGGTCGTGCCCGACTCTTTGCGACCCCATGGACTGCAGCACTTTAGCCTTCCCCGTTCTTCACTCTCTCCCAGAGTTTGCTCAGATTCATGTCCATTGAGTCAGTGATGCCATCCGCCCATTTCATCCTCTGTCATCTCCTTCTCCTCCTGCCCTCCATCTTTTCCAGCATCAGGGTCTTTTCAGTGAGTCAGTTCTTACCATCACGTGGCCAAAGTATTGGAGTCTCAGCCTTCCAATGAATATTCAGGACTGATTTCCTTCAGAATGGACTGGTTGGATCTCCTTGCAGTCCAAGGGACTCTCCAGAGTCTTCTGCTGTACCACAGTTCAAAAGTATCAATTCTTTGGCTCTCAGCCTGGATTCAATAATAAATCAGTCTCTTGGATAACCACTCATAAGTCAGTGATGTGCTTAGGAGTATTTATTACTAGAAAGCTTTGTTGGATTGTCCCAGTTGTCAAAGCTTAAAATGATGTAACTGAGATTTAGTTATATCGTTATAGAACTTAATAGGTTTAACGTGCTTATTCACTATAACTTTGTTGTGCTGACGCCAAGCATTAGTTGCATTCTGTGGTTAGAGATTCCTGCGCCAGGAGGTAGACTCTCATTCATACTCAGGATGTATTCATATATTCAACAAAGGTTTCTTAGCTTCAGAGTTGTTTATAATTCTTCATGAGTTAAATTTTTTCTTGCACTCTTTCTAAATTTTTACCAAAAGTTTATGAAGGAAGCATAAATATTATTACTCTTTTTTAGTGGATGAGGAAATCGAACCTATATAGGTTTTCATTAATTAGCGAAACTGGAACTATAATCTCCCTCTAAATTGTTTACTGAATTATGTCCAGATAACTTCTTAAATTTCCCCAGCTTTTCTTATAGAAGTGATTTCTTTATTTAAATAATCCTTTAAAAGCAGTTCAGCTGACATTGAGGGACGTGGCTTTCCAGCAGGGCTTTAAAGCACAGGTGTTTAGACACACAGCTCTGTGCCTCTCCCGGAAGCATCAGCAGTTGCCCTCTTGTTTGGGTTCTTTCTTGAGCCCGAGATCAGAAGTTCCTGCATCTCAGTGTCATCACCCGAGTCGGTGCCCCTGGATCCTCTTCTGGTAGGAGCGCCGCTCCCGGGAATGTCCTCTGAGAAGTGAAGGTGGAGTCTCCTCAGAGGGGCCCAGCTGTCTGCCTCCCTTATGCTCCTCAGCATCGGTTCAGTTCCGTCTCAGTCGTGTCCGACTCTTTGTGACCCCATGGACGGCAGCACGCCAGGCCTCCCTGTCCATCACCACCTCCTGGAGCGTGCTCAAATGCATGCCCATGGAGTCGGTGATGCCATCCAGCCATGTCACCCTCTGGCGTCCCCTTCTCCCCGCGCCTTCAGTCTTTCCCGGCATCGGGGTCTTGAGCATCAGTGCTCTCATCTGCTGAGATAGTTCAGGGCGAGCAGGAGCAGACAGGGGCTAACGCTCAGGGCGCCACCTCTCGCTCCTGCAGCAGTGGACTGGGTCTGCGAGGGCTCTCTTAGAGTCTCCCCTTCCCTTTAACAGAATCTAAGACATTTCACCCTCCCCAGCTGTGTTTTTGACTAAACCTCCTTCCCTCTTTGCCAGTTAATTAGCCTATGTAAGACGCTTGGCATCTGATATTTATTTGGAAAAAATTAAGTAAAACAAAACTTCTGCCAATTTTCCCACTAGAAAATGATAGTAACACTTGTAGCAAAATANAGCTTTTCTTATAGAAGTGATTTCTTTATTTAAATAATCCTTTAAAAGCAGTTCAGCTGACATTGAGGGACGTGGCTTTCCAGCAGGGCTTTAAAGCACAGGTGTTTAGACACACAGCTCTGTGCCTCTCCCGGAAGCATCAGCAGTTGCCCTCTTGTTTGGGTTCTTTCTTGAGCCCGAGATCAGAAGTTCCTGCATCTCAGTGTCATCACCCGAGTCGGTGCCCCTGGATCCTCTTCTGGTAGGAGCGCCGCTCCCGGGAATGTCCTCTGAGAAGTGAAGGTGGAGTCTCCTCAGAGGGGCCCAGCTGTCTGCCTCCCTTATGCTCCTCAGCATCGGTTCAGTTCCGTCTCAGTCGTGTCCGACTCTTTGTGACCCCATGGACGGCAGCACGCCAGGCCTCCCTGTCCATCACCACCTCCTGGAGCGTGCTCAAATGCATGCCCATGGAGTCGGTGATGCCATCCAGCCATGTCACCCTCTGGCGTCCCCTTCTCCCCGCGCCTTCAGTCTTTCCCGGCATCGGGGTCTTGAGCATCAGTGCTCTCATCTGCTGAGATAGTTCAGGGCGAGCAGGAGCAGACAGGGGCTAACGCTCAGGGCGCCACCTCTCCCTCCTGCAGCAGTGGACTGGGTCTGCGAGGGCTCTCTTAGAGTCTCCCCTTCCCTTTAACAGAATCTAAGACATTTCACCCTCCCCAGCTGTGTTTTTGACTAAACCTCCTTCCCTCTTTGCCAGTTAATTAGCCTATGTAAGACGCTTGGCATCTGATATTTATTTGGAAAAAATTAAGTAAAACAAAACTTCTGCCAATTTTCCCACTAGAAAATGATAGTAACACTTGTAGCAAAATATAAATCAAACATTAAACTAATTGATTTTACTGTTTGTCGTTTACTAATTAGGCTCACATTGTTACACCCACGGACACTGGTAGGATTAAGCCTTACCAGGTCTTTCTCATTTATTAGCAAGATTTCCTTATATTAAGAGCAGCTTTCCTTTATTAACTTCTTGGTTTACTTGAGTTCAATTTATATAGGAAAGGAAGGAATAATACATGATTTTTTTCTCTTTATTTACCATTTTTCAAAATGCTAATTTGGTTTCCAGTATTCTCCAAGGTGGCCAATGAGGAGTTGTCACTTTGTGTAGGTGTTATTATAATCCCACCAATCCCTTGCAATTAATCCTTTCATTGTTACTCAGATCGTCCTTTAGGTACTTCTTCGGGTTGGGTCCCCTGTCCTTTTGCCGCTGACCCATTATGTCAAGCTGTGCCGGGCTCGTCTTGTGCATTTCACGCTGGAGACATGGCATCGCTCATTTTTCTGAAGAACTTTGGTTCTTTGAATGAATTGGGCTTTTTACAGAAGTCTGTCTTCTATGTCTGTGCTGCTCTCTGAGGCTTATATCACTGCACTTTCTGCCTTTCATCCCTCCAGCCTAAAACCCATTTTAGTTCCCATCTCAAGTCCAGCCTTTCCATTATAAACGCAGCAAGTTCAGCCCCCCTGGGTTTTAGAGAATCCTCATTTAGGGAGTCTCAACACACTAGAAACTTCTAGTTCCATATACAGGAGGAGCTCATTTTATTTTGCTTAGCTTTATTGCATGTTGTAGACACTGCAGTTTTTACACACGGGAGGTTTGCGGCAACCCTCTGTAGAGCAAGTCTGTGGGTGCCGTTCCTCCAGCAGCATCTGCTCATTTTGTGTCTCTGTGTCACATTTTGGTAATTCCCAAAACGCTTCAAGCTTTTCCTTTATTACTGTATTTCTTTGTGATCTGTAATTAGTAGTCTTGATGTTACTACTGTGACATACTGAAAGCTCAGATGATAGTATTTTTTAGCAAAAAGTAATCAAAATATTATGTACATTCTTTTAAAAAAAAACCATAATGTTATGACGCACATAATAGACTATAGCATAGTATGAGCATAGCTTTTACATGCGCTGGGAACCAAGCAGATTCGTGTGGCTCACTTTACTGTCGCTTCACTGTGGCGATCTGGAACCAGCCCTGCAGCAGCTCCCAGGTATCCCTGTATCCAACACTCTCTTAACTCTACCTTACTTTCTGCTTTTGGAGAAATTAGGAGTGGAACTTGGGAAAGAGAAGTATTTTTATATTTTAGCTGCCCCATGAATTCTCTGGGAATTTCCTTCTGATTTTCTCTCAGATGTTCTGCATTTAAGTGCTAAAATATGACCTCTTGGACCCATTTGGAAATAAGTAGAAAAAGTGTTCAAACTGTAAGGTGTGGTATCATCTCATTTCAGGGCTTTTAAACTCTCTTGTTCTACAGTGAGAAATACATTTTGCCTTTAAAGGGCTTGTTGGGTGTTCACTAAAGTGATTGCATCACTGACTAGAATGACTAGCAATTTGAAAACAACTGCTCCGGTTCACCTCCTTCCAAGGATAGACACAGCTAGACCCGTCAGTCAGCGGCCGCTTGAGCGGAAAGCTGCTGGGTTTCCCTGGCACTCAGTGGATGCTGTTCTTGGGAAGGACGGTGCCAACCTTCTCAGGGTCTTCAAACCCCATGTGTTGATCTTATTATCCATGAATAAGTGTTAATATTCCTTTCCTCTCATATCTATGGGAGTAAGAGAATCAAACAGATTCTCTTTATGATTTTACTTAGAATAGATATTAAATGGAACTTTGAGGCAGAAAGGTAGTTTGGTTAATTTAATTTCCTAATTAAGTCAAACTTACTTTTATTAATAACTTAAATATTAAACTGTTCATTTTAACTCTTATCCTGAATCATTCTCTTGGCTTTTAAAGACTCAGTCAATTAGAATTTACCTGTCAAATGTATTCCTTTTCTTAGGTTTATCTGCATGACATTAAATAAATAGTTTGAACTTTTCAACTTTTCAAACAATTGTGTTGAATTTGACGTGGCTGATCCAGCCTGTGTGTGTGCCGAATGTCTGAAAGCAGCTTGACTTTCATGGAGAACGACTGCATGTGGGCCCAGAAAAGGAGATTTTAAAAATTAAAAATCAGGAGTAAACAAAAAAGAATTGTCTTTAGGGAGTTATGGACATTGCTGTTATGGTACTTTTCTGTTTCTGTTATGGCTGTTTAAAGTGAACTACCTTCATACTGATATAATGTAAATTTTGCTTGCCTAACTACTTTTGTATAATAAATAATTCTTAGAAGCAGAAAAAAAGGATATAGAAAACTAGCTAAATACTCTTTGATTGATACTTGTAATATATTTTTAATCATCTCTCTTTCTTGGGTTAAATTTCCAATTTTTTTTCTTCCTACTCTCTTTCCCCACATATGGCTCTAGGAGCTTCTCCAAGAAAGCAGTTTTGCTTTGAAGATATTTCATTTCCTCTCATGAAGGATTCTTCTGTTCTTTTAGATTTGAAATCACAATAATGCCCTCAAAGACCCAGCCCCCTCCTGTCCTCTGTTAGTAAATCTTTCCAAAGTCAGCCTTAGAAAGTCCAGTTTGGAGACTTCAAGTCCAGAGATGCTTCTCTGCGGTACTGAGGATGAGACAGTCATGCAGAGAGCTGCTCATGACTGAGAGGAAGCCATCTAGAATGACACTTTCTGAAACTCCTTGAGGAGGAGGATTACATTTGAAATTTTAAATCATTTATGCCCTACTCTTTGTGACCCCATGGACTGTAGCCCACCAGGCTCCTCTGTCCATGGGATTCTCCAGGCAAGAATACTGGAGTGGGTTGCCATTTCCTTCTCCAGGGGATCTTCCCAACCCAGGGATCAAACCTGGGTCTCCTGCATTGCAGGCAGACGCTTTATCCTCTGAGCCACCAGGAAAGCCCATAGTAATGAAAAGCTTCTTTTAACTGAATGAGAAGACTCTATGTTAAGTTGCTTGAGTCTGGTCTGACTCTTTGTGACCCCATGGACTGTAGCCCACCAGGCTCCTCTGTCCACGGGATTCTCCAGGTAAGAGTACTGGGGTGCGCTGCCATTTCCTTCTCCAGGGGATCTTCCCGACCCTGGGATTGAACCCAGGTCTTTTACGTCTCCAGCATTGGCAGGTGGGTTCTTTACCACTAGCGCCACCTGGAGAGCCAGTCTCCCCTATTCATGATTTCATTTACCCACAGTCAACTGTGGTCCAAAAATATTAAGTAGGAAATTCCGGAAATAAGCAATTTGTAAGTTTCACATCGTGCGCTTTTCTGAGCAGCTGTGCTGAGCCCTTGTGCCCTGCGCACCTGTCCAGCCTGGAGGGTGGATTCCTCCTGTGCCTGTGAGTCCGGGCTGCTGGCTCCGCCTGACCCCGAGTAGCCCTCGCAGTTCCCAGGCTAATCGTTGCAGGGGCATGGTGCTGGTGTTCACGTGGCCCTTATTTTACTTAATAAGGGTCCCAAAGGTGCAAGAATAGCGATGCTGACAGTTTGATATTCTCTTACTTTGCCTAACTTATAGGTTAAGCTTTATCACGGGCATGTGTGAATAGGAAAGAACGTGGTATACATAGGGTTCAGTGCTGTCCAAGTTTTAGGCATCTTCTGGGAGTCTTGGAAAGTGTCCCCCACAGATAAAGAGGGGCTACTGTTTTATATATATGTGTGCGTGTGTGTGTTGATAATAATATACATATTAAATAGCATATATATGAAATACATGATATATATATATATCATAATAAATAAGACTCAAGCCAATTTGAACAGCAGTAAGGAACTTAACATTTCAGCTCTACAAAATAAATGAAGAGTTTGAAATTCAATCAGTCCTATTTTATGTTGAGGCAAATGTACTTGGCTTTTTATGAGAATCATGCCTTCTGCTCTGGTTTACAGAAGAAATTGGGTGAAATCCTCCAAAGCATTCGTTCTCACCCTTGCCGTTACAGCACACCTTGCAGCCCAGGTTTGCAAACCGTTTTCTTTGTAAAAATTCCTAAATTAGACTAGATTCGGCAGGATTTCTTCTTTCACGCACTTGGATTTTGATAATGCTTTCCTGAGTGGCAGAGAGATGGATTTAGCAGGCATGCTGAAATTTGCACAGAATCTGTGGCTTCGTGTTGTCAGAGGTTTCAGTGTGGTGCCTGCCAGGACACAGTTATTATTATTTACTTGCTTATAAATTGTTTCAATAGGAAGGCCAGTCCTTTACTCCAAAAAAGCATACCCCCCTGAAATGTCTGTCATGATCTTTTCCTTCCACACTGTTCTGGGGCTAGAGCAAATTCAGGGAGTGCACACGAGTGAGTGCTCCACGTGTCCTTATTATCCATCACATTCATCAGTCTGTGAAAGAAAACATTGATTATAGCGCTGGGGCCACTGAGGACAGATAGGGCACCAACCCAGCAGAGGCCTGAAGAAAGGTCCCCCCACACACAGTCACACAGAAAGGCAGATTGCGCAAGCAGCCTTTCCGTAACCACGCTGCTTTGCTCACAGCACACGCTTCATCTTTTTGTTAAACAGAATGTGGATTTGAAACCTATTCTATTCTCTGGATTTATGAAAAAAATGGAATTTGTAACTTTTTATTAAAAAGATTTTTATTTTTAATAGCCTACATAGCATATGCTTTTAAATTAGTTATTTTAAGACAACATTTAAATTAGACACCTACTGTAATCTCTTAAGATTTCCTGATGTATCTCAAGGCTCTTTAAAACCTGTTATACACGCAGTGGGCTCTACAAATATTTACCTCTTTTTTTGTCAACTTCAGGAAACCAGTTGAAAATTTTTAGAATTAGACTTTGGAGCCGTGCAGTGTATTTTCAAAATATTACAAATCTATCTAAATCTACAACCTGCTAGGCAAGATCGAATCCCTTCCAGCTTGTGATTGTGATATGTGATTTGTGCGGCCTCGAAGCCCCTCACAAACACGTTTAGTGTTTTCTGAACTGAGCTTCTGTTCTGTGCCAGCCAGGTCTCTGACTGTGTGCATTCCGTCCCCTGGTTGCCCAGCTGAGAGCTAAATTATTCTTGCCAACACGNTATGATTTTACTTAGAATAGATATTAAATGGAACTTTGAGGCAGAAAGGTAGTTTGGTTAATTTAATTTCCTAATTAAGTCAAACTTACTTTTATTAATAACTTAAATATTAAACTGTTCATTTTAACTCTTATCCTGAATCATTCTCTTGGCTTTTAAAGACTCAGTCAATTAGAATTTACCTGTCAAATGTATTCCTTTTCTTAGGTTTATCTGCATGACATTAAATAAATAGTTTGAACTTTTCAACTTTTCAAACAATTGTGTTGAATTTGACGTGGCTGATCCAGCCTGTGTGTGTGCCGAATGTCTGAAAGCAGCTTGACTTTCATGGAGAACGACTGCATGTGGGCCCAGAAAAGGAGATTTTAAAAATTAAAAATCAGGAGTAAACAAAAAAGAATTGTCTTTAGGGAGTTATGGACATTGCTGTTATGGTACTTTTCTGTTTCTGTTATGGCTGTTTAAAGTGAACTACCTTCATACTGATATAATGTAAATTTTGCTTGCCTAACTACTTTTGTATAATAAATAATTCTTAGAAGCAGAAAAAAAGGATATAGAAAACTAGCTAAATACTCTTTGATTGATACTTGTAATATATTTTTAATCATCTCTCTTTCTTGGGTTAAATTTCCAATTTTTTTTCTTCCTACTCTCTTTCCCCACATATGGCTCTAGGAGCTTCTCCAAGAAAGCAGTTTTGCTTTGAAGATATTTCATTTCCTCTCATGAAGGATTCTTCTGTTCTTTTAGATTTGAAATCACAATAATGCCCTCAAAGACCCAGCCCCCTCCTGTCCTCTGTTAGTAAATCTTTCCAAAGTCAGCCTTAGAAAGTCCAGTTTGGAGACTTCAAGTCCAGAGATGCTTCTCTGCGGTACTGAGGATGAGACAGTCATGCAGAGAGCTGCTCATGACTGAGAGGAAGCCATCTAGAATGACACTTTCTGAAACTCCTTGAGGAGGAGGATTACATTTGAAATTTTAAATCATTTATGCCCTACTCTTTGTGACCCCATGGACTGTAGCCCACCAGGCTCCTCTGTCCATGGGATTCTCCAGGCAAGAATACTGGAGTGGGTTGCCATTTCCTTCTCCAGGGGATCTTCCCAACCCAGGGATCAAACCTGGGTCTCCTGCATTGCAGGCAGACGCTTTATCCTCTGAGCCACCAGGAAAGCCCATAGTAATGAAAAGCTTCTTTTAACTGAATGAGAAGACTCTATGTTAAGTTGCTTGAGTCTGGTCTGACTCTTTGTGACCCCATGGACTGTAGCCCACCAGGCTCCTCTGTCCACGGGATTCTCCAGGTAAGAGTACTGGGGTGCGCTGCCATTTCCTTCTCCAGGGGATCTTCCCGACCCTGGGATTGAACCCAGGTCTTTTACGTCTCCAGCATTGGCAGGTGGGTTCTTTACCACTAGCGCCACCTGGAGAGCCAGTCTCCCCTATTCATGATTTCATTTACCCACAGTCAACTGTGGTCCAAAAATATTAAGTAGGAAATTCCGGAAATAAGCAATTTGTAAGTTTCACATCGTGCGCTTTTCTGAGCAGCTGTGCTGAGCCCTTGTGCCCTGCGCACCTGTCCAGCCTGGAGGGTGGATTCCTCCTGTGCCTGTGAGTCCGGGCTGCTGGCTCCGCCTGACCCCGAGTAGCCCTCGCAGTTCCCAGGCTAATCGTTGCAGGGGCATGGCGCTGGTGTTCACGTGGCCCTTATTTTACTTAATAAGGGTCCCAAAGGTGCAAGAATAGCGATGCTGACAGTTTGATATTCTCTTACTTTGCCTAACTTATAGGTTAAGCTTTATCACGGGCATGTGTGAATAGGAAAGAACGTGGTATACATAGGGTTCAGTGCTGTCCAAGTTTTAGGCATCTTCTGGGAGTCTTGGAAAGTGTCCCCCACAGATAAAGAGGGGCTACTGTTTTATATATATGTGTGCGTGTGTGTGTTGATAATAATATACATATTAAATAGCATATATATGAAATACATGATATATATATATATCATAATAAATAAGACTCAAGCCAATTTGAACAGCAATAAGGAACTTAACATTTCAGCTCTACAAAATAAATGAAGAGTTTGAAATTCAATCAGTCCTATTTTATGTTGAGGCAAATGTACTTGGCTTTTTATGAGAATCATGCCTTCTGCTCTGGTTTACAGAAGAAATTGGGTGAAATCCTCCAAAGCATTCGTTCTCACCCTTGCCGTTACAGCACACCTTGCAGCCCAGGTTTGCAAACCGTTTTCTTTGTAAAAATTCCTAAATTAGACTAGATTCGGCAGGATTTCTTCTTTCACGCACTTGGATTTTGATAATGCTTTCCTGAGTGGCAGAGAGATGGATTTAGCAGGCATGCTGAAATTTGCACAGAATCTGTGGCTTCGTGTTGTCAGAGGTTTCAGTGTGGTGCCTGCCAGGACACAGTTATTATTATTTACTTGCTTATAAATTGTTTCAATAGGAAGGCCAGTCCTTTACTCCAAAAAAGCATACCCCCCTGAAATGTCTGTCATGATCTTTTCCTTCCACACTGTTCTGGGGCTAGAGCAAATTCAGGGAGTGCACACGAGTGAGTGCTCCACGTGTCCTTATTATCCATCACATTCATCAGTCTGTGAAAGAAAACATTGATTATAGCGCTGGGGCCACTGAGGACAGATAGGGCACCAACCCAGCAGAGGCCTGAAGAAAGGTCCCCCCACACACAGTCACACAGAAAGGCAGATTGCGCAAGCAGCCTTTCCGTAACCACGCTGCTTTGCTCACAGCACACGCTTCATCTTTTTGTTAAACAGAATGTGGATTTGAAACCTATTCTATTCTCTGGATTTATGAAAAAAATGGAATTTGTAACTTTTTATTAAAAAGATTTTTATTTTTAATAGCCTACATAGCATATGCTTTTAAATTAGTTATTTTAAGACAACATTTAAATTAGACACCTACTGTAATCTCTTAAGATTTCCTGATGTATCTCAAGGCTCTTTAAAACCTGTTATACACGCAGTGGGCTCTACAAATATTTACCTCTTTTTTTGTCAACTTCAGGAAACCAGTTGAAAATTTTTAGAATTAGACTTTGGAGCCGTGCAGTGTATTTTCAAAATATTACAAATCTATCTAAATCTACAACCTGCTAGGCAAGATCGAATCCCTTCCAGCTTGTGATTGTGATATGTGATTTGTGCGGCCTCGAAGCCCCTCACAAACACGTTTAGTGTTTTCTGAACTGAGCTTCTGTTCTGTGCCAGCCAGGTCTCTAACTGTGTGCATTCCGTCCCCTGGTTGCCCAGCTGAGAGCTAAATTATTCTTGCCAACACGTCCTCAGCTCCCAACCACTACAGAGAAGATGGACTCCGGGGCCAAAATTGGACCCTCACTAACACGCTCGCTTTCTGCCACTAGTCATCCTTACGCAGTGAACAAAACTCCGGTGACCTATATTCTTCCATTTAAATCCTTAAAAATTTAAATTAAAACTTTGTCAACAGTAATTCTAACCATACCGAGGCAAAAAGAGCGTTCCCTACAATCTGGCAGCACTGAGTGTAATTCATAACTATCAAAAATCCCTTTTCTCTGCATAACTTTTAAGAACGCTCCTGATGTCTTGAAAATTCCATGCAATTTTCTTTAAAAGTTGGTTTGGAATGCCACTGTGCGTCTTGAAGCCCACATACAGTGAGTTGAATTACAGCAATAGCATATTTCTCAAACACCATATAGTTGCAGATCCTTCATCCCGAAAGTACCTAGTAAAGGATTTTCTCCTTGAACAGTGAAGGAAGTTGAACTTTGGGGTTGTTTCAGTTTAACACATGATGTGCTTGCAGACTTAAAGATGTGTTTTGCCTTTCCTCCTTTTTCTTCTTTATTCGTTCCTGCTTCTTGTAAAAGGAATTAAGTATGTAATGCTGATTATAAAGCTGGATCCTTATCATCACTGTGCTCAAAGCCTCATTTCCCCACATGGCTTATGTAAGTCCTTGCTCTTCAGAGGGTTGACCTAAGTGCAGAGTGGAAGGCTGTCCCTGCTGGTCTCTGCCTCAGAATGGTGTCACCATTCACTTAGTTCCACTCCAGTATTCTTACCTGGGAAGTCCCATAGACAGAGGAGCCTGGTGGGTTACAGTCCATGGGGTCACGAAGAGTTGGACACGACGCAGCTGCTGAACAACAGCAGTTTACTTAGTTACTCCAGCCAAAACTTAAATGTCCTTGATGCCTCGCTTTTCCTCGAACCTTTCATCAGTATCCGTTAACAAGCCAGATCAACTCTACCCTCGAAATGCACCTCGAGCGTCGCCACTGGCAACTGCCCTAGCCACTGAGTTGCATTCTTTGTCTTCCTCTTAGCTTATAGTCTACCGCAGGGCAGCCCCAGTGAGCCTCCTAAAATAATATGAATGAGTGAAGATGTTATTCAAGTCAACTTGCTCATGACTTTAGCAGGATTGTTGTTTACCCTGGGTTACATATAGGCTTAAAACCAAAAGAAATACCAAAGTTAAACATTTAGGTGCCTTGCCTACCACGAGGTCGTACTGTCCTTGCGTGCTGAGTCACTTCAGTCGTTTCTGACTCTTTGCGACCCTGTGGACTGTGGCCCACCAGCCTCCTCTGCCCGTGGAATTCTCCAGGCTAGAATATTGGGGTGGGTTGCCATGCCCTCCTCCAGGGGCTCTTCCCGAGCTGGGGGTTGAACCTGCATCTCTTTCATCTACTGCACTGTAGGTAGATTCTTTACTGCTGAGCCACCAGGGAAGCCCTGAGATCACACCAGGCTCAGCTCAACATTGAGACGTTTAGCTCTTACAGGATATATTCGACACAGTCTAACTCCGAAGGGCAAAGGGTGGGAACCTCCGCTTACCGCAAGGTGGTGACAGGCGGTCCTCTTCTGTAGGAGGCCTTGTGGCAGCCCAAGCCACAGCTCACCCAGCAGCAGTCAGGAGACATCTTTCACCACCAGAGGAAGGCTCAGGTACAAGGAGATGAGATCCACGTAGAACGGGTGTGGGCGCTACCCTGGCTTAGAAGCGTCAACCCCCCGGGAACTGGTAACTTTTAAAGCAGTCACTCGGCGTAGCATCTAGTATCCCTAGAAGTTACACGTCCGGTTGTAAGAACGAGTGTACTCACGGAGTCTAAGCCTTACGGTCCTCACCAGGCTGTTGATAGTTCTCGTAGCCCAGACAGATGCCATCGACCAATAGGGAATCGTTGATACTTTAAGCGGTGGTGCCTGTACCATTTTTGGAGAACACATCTAGGAAGTTAACCAAAGGTCAGATTTTCATTCAGAAAAGGAAGGTTTTTGCTTGTTTATAGTTTGGTTTTGATTTTATTCTGGGCATAGGAAAGCCAGCCTTAAGAGAGCTAATCCCAAGAAACTTCTTTTCTGTGCTTTCATCGAAAGAGGTGGAAAGAAATACATTGTTAATTTACTGAAATATTTAAATTCAGATTACTTAAATTCTACTTTTGTTATTATAATGATAATTAAAATTTATAAGATGAAAGCATTTAATTAGAAATTACTTCCATTTTAGAAACTTGGTTCTCACTTGTCATGCTTTCATTAAAAACATCCATACATACCATCCTTATTGCTGTTTGGGGTTTTCTTTTCTCTTTTTGGATCATAGCTAGTGAATAGTTACTAGCTATAATAAAAATATATATTATATATTCAAATGATATATTCANTATAAGATGAAAGCATTTAATTAGAAATTACTTCCATTTTAGAAACTTGGTTCTCACTTGTCATGCTTTCATTAAAAACATCCATACATACCATCCTTATTGCTGTTTGGGGTTTTCTTTTCTCTTTTTGGATCATAGCTAGTGAATAGTTACTAGCTATAATAAAAATATATATTATATATATAATAAACATTTGAATATATCATTTGAATATATAATATGTGAATAGAATATATTCATACTATATTTTATATATAATATATAAAAATATGGTAAAACTAACAAAGTCTACTACGTATGACGTAGACTTTGTTACTACTTCTCTACTACTATATATGAAAGAAGTTTTCTTCTTTCTACTCTCAGGTTATTTAGGGCGGTGAGGACAGCATTCAAATGTTAGTTGCTTTGAGGTTTCATTCTCTGCAGATCAGCTTATGGGCATCAGCTGTTTCATAGTTCCGTGTTTCCGTGGTAAGTGTAAGTGAGCACAGATGTTTTTGATTACCCATCACCTATGACTCTTTTGTGATTCAAGGGCTTAGGTTATATTCCACCTACTCAATTATGTTATCCACTAGCCAAATGCTTTAAAATAATTTACTGTATAATTATTTTTTTCTACAACAAACTCATTTTTGTGAGATCTTTCTAAATGGATATTGTCTTTGTTCATGGAAAATTTCAAGAACATAAGTTTGATTTAAATGCTTTTAACCAATCACTTATCATTAATGCACTGAATCGTCATGGAGACGCTGAAAGCAATTTAAAGTTCTGCTATTGGATACCCTCTAGTGAGACTTTATTGTCTTGAGATTCCGGCTTATTTATCTAAATAGAAAGTTGAAGATAGAGTCTTTATTCAGTGTATGGATTACATTAGTATAGGATGTTACAAAATTTATTTTTCCATCAAGCACATGTATTAAATTTTAGCAGTATTCACATATCCATTGTCATTTCTGAAATGTTATTGTGCTTCTGAGTGTGCCATTTAAAAAAAGAGACTTGATTTTTCCTGGTAGTCTCTCTGGGGAAAAGACCATCAAACAGAAAGATAATGAACTATAGGTGTAGTTAGAATCCTGCCTTTTACAATGTGTCTAGAAGGGAAGAGTCCTCATGTCCTTCCCACACACTCTCCGTCACCAAGAGGTGCCACCCTGCTTCTTTCTGTGTCCACCCTGGTCTAGGGAAGCCTCAGCAGTAAGAGTATAAGAAGCTTCTGGTTAAACCAGAAGTCAGCCTCCTCTTCATGCTTGCCATGGTGATGTTGTTACTGTTATTATCCCCATACACATACCCTGTGATCATAAAGCAGCTTCCGTTTGTAGCGCATACCATCCTCTTGCCGCAAATCTGAAAGGGAAGGAGCTTCATCCCCATTTTATAGATAAGAAAACTAAGACCCAGGAAAGTTCTGTAACTTTTCCAAGGCTATTCAGCTAGAAGGCAAATCTAAATTTATCTGAACCTGAATTTCATCCACATTCTATTATGATTCGTTTTCCACCCACCTATTCTTGCCTTTCATTATCTCCTTCCTGCTACATCTTGACACTGCATTCTAACTTGTTCCTTCTCTCCGCCTGTGGCGTATGAACACGTCTCTGCTTCAGACTGTTGAGTAGTGTGCACTCAAGCACCAAAACGCACGAATATTCACTCAGTAATTTAATCAACCAACAAGTGTTTACTGAGTATGTTATGTGTAAAGTATTCTACAAGATAGGTTAGTTAGCATGAAGTTTGAGATGGACCTGCCTTCTCTTGCTTATGTTCTTGAAAACAAGGAAGGCCTTAGAAATATAAGAGTGAGGGAAAATTAAAAAAAAAAAAAAAAAAGACCTAAAGAGTTGGAAGTAGTTGATTTTAGGAAGAGGGGTTTGGAAATAACGCGCATGCAAGGCGTGAGCCAGTGCGTCATAGCATCTAACTTTCTTGTAACAGTAAATGTGTATTGTTCTGATAGAACTGAACCCAACAGTAAACAAATTTCAGAAAGAAAAGCATTCCAGGCTCTGGTGGGGCAGGAGGGGTACAGAAAAGTGCTAGAGTCTTGTGCGGCTCTAGATGGTAATGAAAAACCCGTCCTTGTTGCAGCCAGTATATTTATTGAGCCCCTTTTCGTGTCCGTCCCCACGCCAGACTCGGGGCCACGAAGGTAAACCGGTGTCCTCCTCTCTGCCCTATGAAGCGGTCTTCGGAGGGCCGCTGGACGTGCACCCTGGAGAGCGGTGGGTGGCGTGGTCGACGGCATCCAGGCAGCAGATGCCTGGAGGCCCCGGTCGCCCCGCAGCATCTCGGCGCGGCCGGGAGGGAGGCGGGCCGCGAGCGATGCGCAGGCTCGCTGCGATCGGCCAGGCCTGCCGTTTGCCCGCCGTGGACGGTTCTGAGATGAGAGTGTGGACCTAGTTCCCAGGGAGATGGTGGCGAGCTTTAACGCTTTAAAAAGAATTCGGACTTGATGCTACCAATGGTGGGAGTTATTGGAGGGTGTTTGAGGAGGAAAGTGACAAAATCTAATTTATCTTCCAAAGCAGGACTCTTGCTGTGGTGTGCAGGATGAGTCGCACCGAGAGCAGGTCAGTGAAGAGACGGATAACAAGACATACTGGAGGAGTTCAGGAAAGAAATGGCACACCTCAGTTTTCTCAGGGTTTTTGTCTCTGACTTTCTGACCTCAAAAATTATACACACACACGCACACGTATATATATATGTAACTCCATATTCCAGTGACATCTCTATCGTTTAGAATTTATATTTACATATTAGAATTTATATGTATTAATATATACTTAGAATTAAGTTCTTTAAATCTCAGCTCATAGATCATAATCTTAAAGAGCAAAAATGTTCCAGGGACCAATGTAACATGCTAAATACTGTGTAAAATCACATCAGCATCTGTGACTCGAGAAACAGTCTGCAAATGGAATTCTTAATGAAGTTCAGGCCCTTTTGTTTGAGTCGGAGAGAGTATTTTTCATGTATTGTCACTCGCCTGAATTTCAAGTATCTTTGATTCTCATTCTAGGCCAGTACCGTCCAATACAAAATGTAATGAAAGCCACAAATGTGAGCTACATGTGTAATTTAAAGTTTCCCAGTAGAGCATTGAAGGAAGTGAAAATGAACTGGTAGAATTCCTTTTAATAATATGCTATATTTAATAAAAATGCATCTAAAATATCATCACTGTGTCATGTAATCAATTAAAAATGTGACTGCTGAGATGTTTTACATTCTTTTTGCGTTCCTTTTTTATCTGAAATCTTTGAAATCTGGTGTCTGTTTTCCCTTTAAGCATGTCTCAGTTTGCACTCTGTCTGTTTCAAGTACCCAGTAGCTCGCCATGTGCACTAATTTCTGTGGTGGCTACGGTATTGGAGAGTGCTGCTTGAGATTAACCATCTTTAATGTAAGCCTCCATTTCTGAATTCATTCTAAATTAGTGAAATATGAGAAAAATGGATGTCAGTTTGACTACTGTTTTTCTTTTCTTTCTGGCAAAGACGCCATCAGTCACTGAAAATGGATTTTATTTGTTTTATTGCCTCAGTGACTCAGGATGTTAATTCATGCATCTAGTGAACAGGCCTTACATTTACCTCCTCCTTCATCTTTCTGAGGCTTTTTCTTTCTTTTTATAATCTCATCCTTTGTTCTCAGCTGTAGTTTCATTTATAAATAAAGCAGACTATTCATCTGACATCTTGGAAGACAGGAACAAATCAGGCAGAAATAAAAAAAAGGAAACCATCTCCTTCATAACTCCTTGCTCTCTTGTAATGAAACCTGTATCATTTGATATAATAATAAATTCTTGAAATTGTTTTCAAGGTGCCATCTCCTTAGCATTCTTGGGTAATGAATAGCAAGAAGCATTGCTCTCTCATTAGGGTGCCTGGAGGGGTCCCCGGGGCCCTGGAATGGATGCCCTGTCGAGGACATCCTCTGATTTGCGGGCTGTGCTTTCTGATGAACCCTTGGAAATGATGTGGTGTCAGTGCAATACCAGAGTTCAGCATTTTAATATTACATATACGTCGGGAGGGGCAGAAACTAGCTCTTGAATATTTTGTTAGTAATTTAACACATGCTGGATCCCTTAGTCTTCACATTATAGACCTTCAGTATCTGTATTATCATTGTTGTACTGAGAAGGAAATCTACTTAGGATATTTGCAAATGTTGCCCGAGGATATAATTAATGGTAGAGAAAGGAGTTAAACCCACATGTCTCTGACACCGACTCTGGCGTTCTTGCCACTGAAGTATGCGCCTGCTTGGATACGTTCTTTCCCCTGAACACTCTGTGTCCTGAGTGTTGAGTAGACCGTGGTACACTGGAGCCCGGGGACAGTTTCTAGTGCCTGTCTTGCCACTTAAGAGTGTGTACGAACACGTGCAAATTCTTTATCTTTCTTCTAACATTTGTATCTACATCTGTCTCAGGTAATGTGCTAGGAGTCGTGAAATTAGTAATGCAGCCCATTTTCTAGGCATGGTATGGTGGTGAAATAGAATGCTGTCTGTCTTCTCGAATCACCATCTGCTTGAAGGCAGAGGCTTTAATACGTTGGAGTCAAGCAGGCCCGGATGCAGAACCCAATCTTGCCTCTTAATATCCGTGTGAAGACAAGTAGATTAGTCTCCCTGAGACCCAATTTCTTATCTGTGAATTGGACTGTTGTAAAGATTCGAAGAGAAAATGTAGTGGATAGAATTTGTCCTTCCTTTACTTTTCCCACTAGGAAAAAATGAGAGTCTCATTCATAAAACACTGCTTACACGGGAGTTAAGCTGTGTCAGAGGCATTCAGAGGAGGAAAACCGTAATTGAACAGTGGACTGTGATCAGGGGAAATTGCCGAGAGGATGAAGATTACAGACCAATGGAAGAGGATGGCTAGAAAGATCTGGACGGGAACGCTAGGCAACAGGGTGCACAGTGTCAAAGGCGAGGCCAGGCGCAGCAGCAGGGAGCTTTCAGGGGTGATGGCTGCGAGCGCTTGACCATGGTTCAGGCTGCTGAGCTTTTGGTCATAAGCTAACCATGAAATTAAGTAGCTTCTTCTGAGTGTCTAACGGTCGCTGAAAGAATAAATCTATTCTGGTGGGCTGTCTCTTCCAGACTCAGCTAGCCACCCTGTACTTCATCAGCCACAGATTTCAACTTTTGACTCCTTTAATGCCTGCATTTTTCCATGTCTGCATTTTTTTTTCATTTTTCATGTTCCATGTCTAGAACTTTCACCTTCTTTTAGAAAAGCAGTTTTATGCTTTTTACTAGTTTTCACAAAACTAAGTTAAATGCTCATTGATTTAATGGTATTTATTTAATTCATTTAATATTATTTATTTTTATTTGATAATATTAAATTAAACTTTAGAGACTACTTGAATTTCTTACATCTCATATTGTTTTTCAAATATAATTTAAAGATCTTGAATAATTTATAAACCCTGTGGAAATTTGAGATCATTAGGCTTTTGGTTACATTGATACAAACATGTACAAACTCTTAAGGGACAAATGATTTTTCCCTTAAAGTGAAGGGAAGTTTTGTAGTGTCTAAAATAAGGCCTGCTGGAACTGATGAGGAATATATCCCTGTTTTTTGGTTATTCGAGTTCACCTGATATATTGTAAATATCCTATACTAAAGAATTTAGTTGGCCATCTTTACTCTTTAATGGAGGCTTACATCACATTCAAAATTATTCATAGTACCTCAAAGGTGCATGTATTTTAAATAAACCAGGTTAAATACGAAATAATTGGCCTTGGACACCACTGAATTAGAAGAAACACTTCTATATGTCTTATACACATGTATGTGAAAGTATTTACTAATAAATAAAATTCAGAACTAGCAAATGCTGCAGGTGATGCAGCATGAAAATGGTCTAATGCCATTTTAATTCATTTTCTGTTTTTTTAGAAAACCTCTAAGTACATTATAAAGTGAACATATAAGTTTAGTGAATCTTCACGTCCAGATGAAGAAACAAAAATTTCCAGCACCTCCAAATCCTCACCCCCACATTACCTTTTTCAATCATTACCCTCCTCCAAGGGTAACCAGTATCATTCCTTCTGACAGCAGAGATTAATTTTTCTCGCTTTCCTACTGAAAAACCACTTTTCTTTAAACATATGTAACACTATAGAAATTTCTAAACGATCTTGTGGTGTGCTTCTTGTCTTTTATGTTTTTCAAACATTCAATTTGAAACGCTGTCTTCAGTATGAAGATGAACGGTTCGTAAATGAATTATCTGTGGCCTCAGAGGAAGGCAAGGAGGCTACCATGTGCCTGAAAACACACACACAGATTTTGCCCCACCACAAAGTTTCCTGACATAAAGCAAGGCAGCATTCAGAAAACACACTATTTCATTGATTTGGGGGGGGGGGGTAACATTTGGAATTATTTGGCATCAAAATGAAAGATTTTCTTTTTAAAAACAATTTTTTTAAGTGATCTCATATCACTAGCCTTTATTGGAATTAATTCTGAAACCTCCTTGAAGAGTCATAAACCAGTCTAGCTTTATTTATGAATCAGTGTTTATGATTCAGTGTTATGCTGTCTCTTCCAGAACTTCTTGGTTATTCACTTTTACCTTTAAATTTTATTTTAAAATACGTAGAATTAATCATAATGAGACTGTGGTATAAGTTTAACATAATTTTGAAAATCTCTGCTGGCTAATTCTTACCCTTCAGTCTCTGCACCATAGCCCTGACTGGGACACTGAAGGGCTCGTCACTTTTGAGCTGAAGGGCGTTAATCTGAACTGAGCCTGATCCAGGAGGGGGAGCTCTCTTCCAAAATTGGTTGGCTCTGGTATTATTGGATATAAATTTCAGTTCATTGCTACATTTTGTTTTTTGCCGTAAGTTATCTATTCAGGATATGCTATGAGGAGTATGATTTAAAGGAAGATTCCTGAAGAACAATAACATACCCACTTTTTAAACATATGCATTATATAAAAGAAGATATTACCCGTAAAAATGGAACTGCCTAGGAAAAATATTCGTTAGAATATGTATTAGATTAAATAAAGGAAAATATAAGAAATTTTCCTATTTAGAGGGCTTCCCACGTAGCTCAGACAGTAAAGCATCTGCCTGCAAAGCGGGAGACCTGGGTTCAGTCCTTGGGCTGGGAAGTTCCCCTGGAGAAGGAAAAGGCAGCCCATTCCAGGATTCTTGCCTGGAGAATGCCATGAATGAAGTCGGGTGGGATACAGTTCATGGGGTCACAAAAGTCGGACACGACTTGGTACTATCTTTCTTTTCTTTCTTTCTTTTCCTGTTTATGCAGGCCTTGACTTTTAGATGCATGAAAAACATCTGCCCAGACTATTTATTGCTTAGTCAGATGAACATAAAAGGAGTCTGCTCTGACATTGAACTTTCCTGATATATCAACAATGTCCGAAAAGCCACACGTGCTTAATAGCTTTCTTTAGAACGTATTTGCAAATGGGAGTTCAGAAAACCCCTGCCTCTCCAGTTTCTCACCGGATGATCTATTTGATAGAGCCACTGATCATGCCAGAAACGCATGGCTACAGCGCGCTCTCTCACCATCCCGCCCTGTCGGTCTAAGGAGCTTTTTGTCGAGGCAAGCTTATTAAAGCATTAAGACAGAAGAGAGGAAAGATTTGGAATGAGAGAAGTATAAGAGTTACGCCTTGAAAAAGAAGACAGAATCCTAGTTCTCCAGGTGCCGGTTAACGGCTTGATGAGACGCAGCGCCCCCAGCCCGCACAGTGGCGTGTCGGAGAGCTTGGCGTTTGCTTTGGAACAGTTCAGTCAGTGCGCCCGAGGGGGGAGCAGGCAGGGCCGCGCAGGAGCCCAGTTCTGCCCACGGGCGGATCGCTGAGGCTGAAGTGATGGCTGCGTGGAAGGGCGTGACACGGTTTTGTGTTTTCTTTTTACTTTGTATGTGTTGAAAACTTTCCATGATAAGAAAGTTTCAAAAATTTGTCCCCCAAACACTCTTAGAACTGACCTGAACAATTCTTCCTGTTGCAAAATCTTCATAATGGCAAGATTTTTAACATTAAAAAAATGATAAAATTGAAAGAGTCATAGCCTTGTTTATACATCTTTCTCAGGGTCAGCAGTTTTTGGATTCTAGTTCCAGTTTCAAGGAGACAAAGTATTCTTGTCTGATGTACAAGAAGAGAAAATTTCACTGTGCTCTGTATCTAATACTAGACTTTTCATGTTAGTGCACGATATTAGTGCAGGATATGTTAGTTTGATATATTTCCATAATAGAAAGTAAATTTCTTCCAAGTCGGACTAGATCTAGCGATCATTAAACTACATAAAGAGAGAGGGTTTGTACTTACTTCCTTCTAGCTCTTATTTGGAGAAGGCAGTGGCACCCCACTCCAGGACCCTTGCGTGGAAAATCCCATGGATGGAGGAGCCTGGGAGGCTGCCGTCCACGGGGTCGCAAAGAGTCGGACTGAGCGACTTCACTTCACTTCACATATTGCCTACATGGTTATATACCTGTCCCAGTTTTATATTTTCAAAAGTCATTGTCCACGTACATAAGGCTTTTATTGCAGTATTTTTTAGATGTAAACAGGTAGAGTCACGTTTCAGTACTCCTTTCCCTTCATTGGACAGAAGTTCTAATTTAGTTTTCATTTCATTAAGTACTGTGATGAAATCTCCCTCCCCTAAGCAATGGAATGATTTGCTTAGGTATGTTACAGTGTGTTTTATATAAGGTGCCCCTGAAAATAAATTATGTTGATGCCTCATTTTCCAAGCCGATGACAGGATATTGTAAAACAGCAGATAAACCATGCAAGGACAGGCTTTCTTCCAGCACAGGCAGGATCTAAATACCAGACTGAAAGAGATAAACCGGAAAGAGAGACTTGGATCTGAAAGAGCAGCCTTCGGGCCCCTGCTGGGGAGGCGGATGAAGGTCACACAGCGCCTCTGTCATGCTGGACTTTCCCTTTTCTTTTTTAGTTTTTAATCTTATCGGTTATTTGACGTCATCGCTGGGTGGAATGTAACAGGCTATGGTTGTGTCTTCCGTCAGCGCTTGGCTCATGCTGGGAAGGAGCAGGTGACACCTTCTGGTGATGACAGTGGCACGTGGTCTCCGCTTTGAAGCGCAGAAGTCGCACCCAGTTTTGTAATAACACGCCCAGCAGGAAAGCAGCGGACTAGGGCCCCTGGCACAGAGCTCAGACTGCACCTCGGGACACTGGGATGTGCTTTCTCAGAGCCCAGCACCGGGCCCCGCCTCAGACCTGTGAAACCAGTCTCTGTGGGAGCTGGGGACTAACAGAGGAGTCTCAAGGTCGGACTGAGACGAGTGC
>SJYW01018179.1:119958-134477 GCA_006410735.1 Raphicerus campestris
GTGTCCGACTCGTAGCGACTCCATGGACTGCAGCCCACCAGGCTCCTCCGTCCATGGGATTCTCCAGGCAAGAGTACTAGAGTGGGGTGCTGTTGCCTTCTCCGACAGTAAGGTTAACATAGTATTATTTGTTGGATATTTCTGCCCTCAAATGTGATTATTGGAATATGTTGTTAAATTTTGAGTGGCTGATGGTTTTCAAAATTGTCATCATAAATAGGGCTGCCAATTTTAAATATTGTCACTCTGTTAATGAGAACATTTATTATATTAATGTGTAATATGCTTTATTTTTTAGTGAAAATAATTATCAAGGTGTCAAAATTATTCCAATAGAATATAATTTAAGAAAATATTCTAAGTGATTTAAGTCTGTTTAAAACAGTTTACTTGATTTCAGCATGTATTCCTGTTGCATTCAAAAAAGGTATCACAATATAATATTGAAGTTTGGATTCTTTTGGTATAAATAATATATATTATTTATATATATATATATATTAATAATAATAAGATATATTATTTACATTAAGAGAACCCAAACTTCAATATTATATTGTGATAGCTTTTTGAAATAAGGATACTTCTTACAACCTTATTCACATTACAAGTAAAATGGTAAATATGTCTAAATCGGTGTTAGGCTTGTGTTATGTTGTTCTGACATTTGAATAAACTGAATTGTTGTTTAACAATCTTATAATTTTTCTTAGCCCTAGAAAAGGTTAATTTGAGAGCACTGACACCTTTTGTAATCAGAAGTTAAACATGTCAGCAAAAAACTTCTCTATTAAAATAATTATTTTGGGTTTCTGTGCGTTATCTTAGTTATGGTTGGTTTCATGGGACGAAGTAGATTATCAGTATAAAAACATATATCTATATTAGACATTGAAATATATACTCCAAGTACAGATAAATTTTATCTCATAAATTTATTATGGTTACTGTGTAAAGTAGATTCAAAACAGGCAATTCAGTAGATTATATTTCTATTCTGTAAATTTATTTCAAGCACATTAGATAATTTCATAACCTTCTAAAGTTGCCAGGTTTTGTCTTTTTGAAATGTTCTTATCATGGAAAATTTCAAACATTAACAAAAGTCTCTACAAAAAACAGTAGTGAAACCCTAAATGCACGTTCATCAGTCTCAGCAGTTACCAGTGGACAGGCAGCCTTGTTGGCTATACAGAGCTCACCTCCCACTGTCTTCCCACACACGGAATTATTTGGAAGCAAATCCAGGAGAAATTATGATATGTTCACGATCGCCGTTTGCATGACCTTTAACCACATCGTAACTCTCTTGGCGGTGTTCTTTGATATTCAGCTGCATCTCGGCTCGCAGCTCGCGCACAGATGATTGGCCATTCACCGCCTGCGTAGTGTCATTGTTTTCAGACAAATGGGAAATACTGAGTTTGGTATAAGCTGCCATAGTTTACTACCAGATCCTTGTGATCATTATTATGCATAAATCATAATAAAGGTGGGAAGAGATAATGTGGATCTAGATGGCCATGTTAAAAATGCCTGGTCACTTCATTATCTGTCTTAGCAGTATGGCAGAGTGAGTGAAAACAAGAGGCCAGTTTTAAAAGGTCCGCTTAGGGTAGTCTGCAAACACACATCACAGGCACAGAGAGAGTAGATATCAAACTCCAACAAGCTTTCAGCAGAAAAGCCAGAGTGTCCTCCGAGGGAACCCTGGAATCGCTGCACAGCCTGCCCCACCTCCACTGAACTTTCTAGCTCTCTCTTGAGACCCTTGGCAACATGCCACATCAGCCCAATGCCAGCGGTACAAGGACTAATCATCCTTAGACGCGGCATGCTCTGAAGGTGCATATAATTCTTTCAAAAACTGAAAGAGGATCACAAGACTGAGGCATCTATTTCCAATTAATTTGGTCACAGGAGTTTATCTGTCATCTTTGTTCTGTCATAGCAGTTTGCGGTAAACCTGCTTCACATGGATTATCAAATATTAAGAACAGTGGATTGCAGAATTTTCCCCCCAGTCAATTCCTATTTTGTCACTTTTGGTTTAAAGTAGATGAAACTAGCCATGGGTTTAAAAATGAACTTGACGTTTTCAAACTTCCATGAAAAGGAATTGGTCAAACTTCTGGCACGATGACATAGTAGGTTATCATATACACTGTGCTAATTCATTCTGATTTTCTACAAAAGGTTGGTATAAACTTTTTACTCTAGAAAAGTGCATACAACTTTAGCAGCAAAAATACTTCCTTCTTTTTGTCCAAGAACAAAATATTGAGATTCTATGCACAAAATCTTATAGTGTGCTGAAATGAATACTAATTTTCTGAATAATATCTTTCAATATTTATGTATCTTTTATCTACCTTAAAAGCATAATAAATTATTTCCCTCTCTACGATCACAGAGTTCCACTGCCAAGCAAGTAAGAAATTAGATGGTGTGGTGTTGTTATCCAGTGGCTCGGTCGTGTCTGAGTCTTTGCGACCCCACGGGTTGCAGTATACCAGGCCTCCCTGTCCATCACCAACTCCTGGAGTTGACTCAAACTCACGCCCACTGAGTCGGTGATGCCATCCAGCCATCTCATCCTCTGTCGTCCCCTCTCCTCCTGTCTTCAGTCTTTCCCAGCATCAGGTAACCAAAGTACTGGAGCTTCAGCATCAGTATCAGTCCTGCCAGGGAATGTTCAGGGTTGATTTCCTGTAGGATGGACTGGCTTGATCTGATAGATGGTATGTCAGCAGTTTAACATTTTTATTTAACTTTAACTCAACAGTTTTAGGCNGCCATCCAGCCATCTCATCCTCTGTCGTCCCCTCTCCTCCTGGCTTCAGTCTTTCCCAGCATCAGGTAACCAAAGTGCTGGAGCTTCAGCATCAGTATCCGTCCTGCCAGTGAATGTTCAGGGTTGATTTCCTTTAGGATGGACTGGCTTGATCTGATAGATGGTATGTCAGCAGTTTAACATTTTTATTTAACTTTAACTCAACAGTTTTAGGCTGTTTTGGTGCAAGTAAGACAATCTTGCCTGGGTTTGGGCAAAGGAATTGGCCATTAGCGAAGAATGCAGTGCTTCACAGCGAGTGGCTGCCAGGAGCCCACGGGCACCTGGGGACTGAAGCCGTGTGGCTGCCTTCCTCTACCCTGGGATTAAAGGCACCCTGAGTGCCTCTGGAGGCCTCATAGGCTGGGGGAGTGGACTTTTGTTAATATTGTTACTGCAACAATGTATGCTCACTTGTTAATAGTCAATATACTATTACTGCATTTTGTAAAAATAAGAAGGAAGTATACCTTATGTTACAAACTTACATAGCTTGAAATTTCATAATAGGAGATGGGATTGTGACTGTGACTCCTTGAAAATGTCTTACATATCTCAGTGCGCCTTCGTAATAGCTCTGGGGAGTTAATAGTATTATTTTCCTCGGTGCCTTGTCCAGTTTGACTCAACCAGCTCATCAGGGGGAAACCGAGAATGAAGAGTGTCAGCTGCACAAACCCCGGGGCTGCCCTGCTGGTGAGGCGCCGCGCTCTGCCTGTGGCGGGAGCAGCAGGGCTTTTCGCAGCTGCTGGCGAGTGAGGGGCAGAGCCGGCCTCCCTGCAGGCCCTCGGCTTTCTGGTCCCCGCTCGTGCCCGCCTGCCGCGTCCTCCGCGTCCGTTTCTGGCCCGCGGCCTGTGCCCGCGGCGGCGGGAGGCGTGGTGCCCGGGGACTCCGGCGCCTCGGCTCCGGCCCGCCGCGGCGCTGCCCTGCTCTTTGGGCTTGGCTGTCCTGACACTCGCTGTCAGAAGCGCTGCTTGGCTGCGGGCCTGCGAGGCTGCAGCCTCACCCTCTGAAGGCCTCGGTAACCCTTGTTTCTGTGTGGACAGCGGGTCCCCGGAGCCGCATCGCCCTCTCCGGCGGCCGGCTTGGTGTCGGCTTTGCGGAGGCGGAGGAGGCTGAGCCCGCAGCCCAGGGGCAGGGCGGCCAGGTGGCTCCCGAGCAGACAGCGGGCCAGCGCCGGGGCGGGGAGCAGACGGCATCAGAGGGGCGCTCGGGTCCAGCCCTGGCCGGGGAGCAGGTGCGCGTGAGAAGCGGAGACGCAGAGGCCGAGAGGGCGGGCAGGTGAGGAGAGAGGCGCGACTTGGTGAAGAAGGCCGCGGCTAATAGTCACACAGCCGGCGTCCCCCCACACTGAGTCCCGAGTCAGGCCTCAGAGGGGTGTCCCCCAAGACCCCCGCTGGCAGCGGAGCCTGACGCAGCCCTGCGGGAACATGCAGAGCCCTGCTTCTGTTCCCTCCAGGCGAAGAGTCTTGATTATAATGGAAATCCTGCCAGACCCTTCATTAGGAAAGTACAACAGGGCAGTAATGTAATTCATCACCTGTTAGAAGGCGCACTTGTGGGCTATTTACTAGAAATCTATTAAGTATGACACGAAGACAGATTGCCGTCCATTTCTTAACGTGACATTATAATCAGGATGTATGCTCACTGAAATGGTTTATGGAACCCTTGTCGGTGAGTCCTATCTGTTAACCTCAAATCTGCATAATGAAATGTAGCCAGTGTGCCACCCTGGACTGTGGAGGCATTTTTCCTCTGGTTCTCAACAGAGAGAAGTTTCGTTTTTAAATAGAAGTGTTATGTTCATGGCAAGTTCATTGCCATATATTTTGCTCATCAGTGCTTTGAATGAAAGGATTATAAACAGAGCAGCCACTTCATCGTCCTGTTACTGAGTGTTGAAGGACTTAGTCTTTATGTGAACCTGTACATTTCCTTGACATCCTAATATAAAAATTTTTGTATAAAAAAGGTCAATATTGATGGCCCTATACTCTCTGTAAAGTGTGCCCTGATGTACTCACTGTACAGGTATCGTTTTAAGCCTTTGTGTTTATGCATGAAAGAAAATTTCATCTATGTATCATCTCCAAACCAGTTAAAGCTGAGAATCTCTTTGACTTTGACTCAGAGGGATGACTAAGAATACGTGTTTTTGAATGTAATCAAAATACATTCCCTTGTGCTCAGGGTTCATTTTTGCCTTTTTTTCCCTCACCTGAAGAGGACTATATGGCTCCTCATTAAGCTGTCACTGTAGTCAGAACTCCACTCTGCGTGGCTCTAAAATTCCTTTAGAAATGCTGCTCAGTGACCAAGGGGTCAGGTGTGACGTTGTCAGGATCCGCCTCGGTGCAGCCTCTGTGCATTTCTGTAGTAAAGTTACGGGCAGGCGCAGCTTTATCTACAGGGAGGCCTTGGGTTCTTGGTTTCAGTGAAGGAAAGGAGAGCGAGAGGTCCACCAACCTGGTAGAGCGGAGAAGTCATCTGGGTGTGGCCGGAGAATAGGCCTTTGCTCCTGCTTACCCTGTGTGTTCATTGGTTTTCCCCCCCCCTGCCATGCTGGCAGGGGTGTCAGGGAGCAGGATCCTGTCGGCTGTGTAACGTCCCTGCCCTGGTGCCGGATCGTATTCTGCTCGGATGTAGACACTGCCGCTGCCAATCCGGATCTCTCTGAAGGGCACATACTTTCTTCTGGCTGGAGCAGAGCTGGCAGTGCTCAGCAGGCCAGCGGGACACGTGGAGCCCAAAGGAGCAGCTGGGAGAACCCTTGGTCAGTCCTTGACTCCTGCCTTCCCTGCCCTGACTCAGCAGCTCTCCACTGCTCCTCTCCNCCAGCCCTGGCCGGGGAGCAGGTGCGCGTGAGAAGCGGAGACGCAGAGGCCGAGAGGGCGGGCAGGTGAGGAGAGAGGCGCGACTTGGTGAAGAAGGCCGCGGCTAATAGTCACACAGCCGGCGTCCCCCCACACTGAGTCCCGAGTCAGGCCTCAGAGGGGTGTCCCCCAAGACCCCCGCTGGCAGCGGAGCCTGACGCAGCCCTGCGGGAACATGCAGAGCCCTGCTTCTGTTCCCTCCAGGCGAAGAGTCTTGATTATAATGGAAATCCTGCCAGACCCTTCATTAGGAAAGTACAACAGGGCAGTAATGTAATTCATCACCTGTTAGAAGGCGCACTTGTGGGCTATTTACTAGAAATCTATTAAGTATGACACGAAGACAGATTGCCGTCCATTTCTTAACGTGACATTATAATCAGGATGTATGCTCACTGAAATGGTTTATGGAACCCTTGTCGGTGAGTCCTATCTGTTAACCTCAAATCTGCATAATGAAATGTAGCCAGTGTGCCACCCTGGACTGTGGAGGCATTTTTCCTCTGATTCTCAACAGAGAGAAGTTTCGTTTTTAAATAGAAGTGTTATGTTCATGGCAAGTTCATTGCCATATATTTTGCTCATCAGTGCTTTGAATGAAAGGATTATAAACAGAGCAGCCACTTCATCGTCCTGTTACTGAGTGTTGAAGGACTTAGTCTTTATGTGAACCTGTACATTTCCTTGACATCCTAATATAAAAATTTTTGTATAAAAAAGGTCAATATTGATGGCCCTATACTCTCTGTAAAGTGTGCCCTGATGTACTCACTGTACAGGTATCGTTTTAAGCCTTTGTGTTTATGCATGAAAGAAAATTTCATCTATGTATCATCTCCAAACCAGTTAAAGCTGAGAATCTCTTTGACTTTGACTCAGAGGGATGACTAAGAATACGTGTTTTTGAATGTAATCAAAATACATTCCCTTGTGCTCAGGGTTCATTTTTGCCTTTTTTTCCCTCACCTGAAGAGGACTATATGGCTCCTCATTAAGCTGTCACTGTAGTCAGAACTCCACTCTGCGTGGCTCTAAAATTCCTTTAGAAATGCTGCTCAGTGACCAAGGGGTCAGGTGTGACGTTGTCAGGATCCGCCTCGGTGCAGCCTCTGTGCATTTCTGTAGTAAAGTTACGGGCAGGCGCAGCTTTATCTACAGGGAGGCCTTGGGTTCTTGGTTTCAGTGAAGGAAAGGAGAGCGAGAGGTCCACCAACCTGGTAGAGCGGAGAAGTCATCTGGGTGTGGCCGGAGAATAGGCCTTTGCTCCTGCTTACCCTGTGTGTTCATTGGTTTTCCCCCCCCCTGCCATGCTGGCAGGGGTGTCAGGGAGCAGGATCCTGTCGGCTGTGTAACGTCCCTGCCCTGGTGCCGGATCGTATTCTGCTCGGATGTAGACACTGCCGCTGCCAATCCGGATCTCTCTGAAGGGCACATACTTTCTTCTGGCTGGAGCAGAGCTGGCAGTGCTCAGCAGGCCAGCGGGACACGTGGAGTCCAAAGGAGCAGCTGGGAGAACCCTTGGTCAGTCCTTGACTCCTGCCTTCCCTGCCCTGACTCAGCAGCTCTCCACTGCTCCTCTCCATGCCTGCTTGTCGCAAGGGGCTCCTCCACTCAGACCTCTCTCCCTGCAGAGACAGAGAGAACCCAGCCCGTGGCTCCTTGTCAGCGTCTCCCTAGGTACGTCTGTGACCCGCACAGGGGTACAGAGACGGAAAGAACAAAATGCCGTGATGACATCAGGATTTGGCTAAAACGACCTTTCGCTGCAGATGGGCCAGTCAGATCCAAAAGGCTCATTTTCAGCCCTGGGTCTCCTCTCTCACCTCACCTCCTGCTTCCCTCCAGCAGGGGCTCCGCAAGCCAGGCCGGCTCCTCCCAGTCGAGGCCTCGGTCCCGACTGTGATCTTGCCCGCGCCCCAGACACCTTCCCTTTCCCCCTCACTATCATGTATCACCTCTTCTTCAAATGCTCAGTTCCCTGATAACAGTCAAGTACTTACTCGCTTTTGTGTCTCTTCCAGAATTTAGTACAGTGTGTTTTACTAAGGAGACATAGTAAGTATCAATGGACCTGAAAATGTTTCATTAGGTAAAGCTTCTGCGTAGTTCCAGGTCTCTTACACCTTTACAATTAGGGTTCAGGATTTGTGAGAGCATGGAGATGCATTAACATTTAAAACTGTTCCTTTAAAATTGATTTCTTCATTTTTAAATCTCTTTTCCTTTTCTTTGTACATCTCCAGTATAAGTAAACAGGATATATTCCCTGAGACCTAAAGGCATGAAAATAAGCCTTTCATTGTGTTCCTTGTATCTCATACATCTAAAATTAGTGTTCTCCGAGGGATAGTTCAGGGTTCATGATGAATTCTTGTTAAAATGAACAATCAAAGTCCTTAGTTAGCTGTTAGCCCCCACATAGAAATGGTCATTATCAATAATCAAGCCCCTATGATAGATTCTTCCTCTTTCAGAGGGGACCAGAGTGTTTGCTGCCTCGTTTCCAGAAGAGGCTTGTGAGGGAATCACTGGCTGAAGTCACGGCTGTCAGACTCGAGTCTCAGCAAGGCATGCCGGGTTGGAAAACCATCTTTCCAAAGGGTCAAGGAGGCAGAAGCTGATTTCTCACACCCCATTACACAGTTTAACTAACATAGCGAATGCCAAATAATTACTGGCACTAATGGGTAGGTGGATATTTACTTTGTATGGTTACCATGGATTCCCGTAGCCTTGGTGGGCCTGCTGTGAGTGACATGCTGCAAATTTAAGGAAATAGCAGCAATATGATTAGCTTGACTCAACAACTTGAAAAGGGTTTGTTTATTTGAAAGACAAAAACTAGATCATATTCCGTTGGCTTTGATTTAACATATTGCCCATGGGAGTTGTTTCAATATTACATCATTTTCTTTAATCCAGGTATACATGTTTATGTGTTGTATATAACTTTTATTATATATCTTAATGGATCATGCACAGGAATAAACACTTAATTTTAGATGTATGAATAAACAATTTTAGAACATTAATTTTAGATGTATGAGATACAAGGAACAGGCACTATGCTATTAAATTTCACTAAGTATAATCATCTCCACTTTACAGATTAGAAAACCAAGGGATAGAGAGGTTAGGTAACTTGTTAACAATCCCACAGCAGTAACTAGTAGGCAAAGGGTTTAAACCCCGCTGGGTCCCAGAGCTTATGCCTCAAGCCTTACATGTAGCTCCTTATCTGACATTAACTGGACCCTTGTCAGAAACGCAGGTTGTTGCACCCACCACAGCCCTGCAGAATCAGAAGCCCTGGGGGTTCAGTTGAGTTCAGTCGCTCAGTTGTGTCCAATTCTCTGCGACCCCATGGACCGCAGCATGCCAGGCCTCCTGTCTGTCGCCAGCTCCCGGAGTCCACCCGGACTCACGTCCGTGGAGTCGGTGATGCCGTCTGTGGCCATCCCGGCAGGTGACTGTGGTCACGCTGAAGGTGGAGAGGCACGGCCTCCCTGCTCCACCTCCAGGCCTGGGCCCCCAGGCTGCGCCTGCCCAGCCCCAGCTGCCTGCTGGTGTCTGCCCATTGCCCGTCCAGCCCCACCGCTCATCACCGCGCTGGCTTTCGTGAATCCAGCCACACAAAGGATATTCCTTAAGGGTAGTGAAAGCAAGCTATGTGCTAGCTTTCTTCCTGGAACAACTACTTTATCTCATCGTTACCTGATAAAAGGTATGAACCTCCTGCCCAGAGAAATGCCCGCATGCATGTCCGTGAAGAGCTTGTCAGCATGTTGGGGTGACAGTGAAGTTCAGCTGAGCTGTCTCAGGCAGCAGCTGTGACATATTGTCGAGGTTATATGAAGGCCCCGGAGTGCCCTCACAAAACGGTAGTAGGCAGTTCATCTCTAACAGTATTTTTTATTTTAAAAAAGCATGACGTCTGTGNGCAGAAGCTGATTTCTCACACCCCATTACACAGTTTAACTAACATAGCGAATGCCAAATAATTACTGGCACTAATGGGTAGGTGGATATTTACTTTGTATGGTTACCATGGATTCCCGTAGCCTTGGTGGGCCTGCTGTGAGTGACATGCTGCAAATTTAAGGAAATAGCAGCAATATGATTAGCTTGACTCAACAACTTGAAAAGGGTTTGTTTATTTGAAAGACAAAAACTAGATCATATTCCGTTGGCTTTGATTTAACATATTGCCCATGGGAGTTGTTTCAATATTACATCATTTTCTTTAATCCAGGTATACATGTTTATGTGTTGTATATAACTTTTATTATATATCTTAATGGATCATGCACAGGAATAAACACTTAATTTTAGATGTATGAATAAACAATTTTAGAACATTAATTTTAGATGTATGAGATACAAGGAACAGGCACTATGCTATTAAATTTCACTAAGTATAATCATCTCCACTTTACAGATTAGAAAACCAAGGGATAGAGAGGTTAGGTAACTTGTTAACAATCCCACAGCAGTAACTAGTAGGCAAAGGGTTTAAACCCCGCTGGGTCCCAGAGCTTATGCCTCAAGCCTTACATGTAGCTCCTTATCTGACATTAACTGGACCCTTGTCAGAAACGCAGGTTGTTGCACCCACCACAGCCCTGCAGAATCAGAAGCCCTGGGGGTTCAGTTGAGTTCAGTCGCTCAGTTGTGTCCAATTCTCTGCGACCCCATGGACCGCAGCATGCCAGGCCTCCTGTCTGTCGCCAGCTCCCGGAGTCCACCCGGACTCACGTCCGTGGAGTCGGTGATGCCGTCTGTGGCCATCCCGGCAGGTGACTGTGGTCACGCTGAAGGTGGAGAGGCACGGCCTCCCTGCTCCACCTCCAGGCCTGGGCCCCCAGGCTGCGCCTGCCCAGCCCCAGCTGCCTGCTGGTGTCTGCCCATTGCCCGTCCAGCCCCACCGCTCATCACCGCGCTGGCTTTCGTGAATCCAGCCACACAAAGGATATTCCTTAAGGGTAGTGAAAGCAAGCTATGTGCTAGCTTTCTTCCTGGAACAACTACTTTATCTCATCGTTACCTGATAAAAGGTATGAACCTCCTGCCCAGAGAAATGCCCGCATGCATGTCCGTGAAGAGCTTGTCAGCATGTTGGGGTGACAGTGAAGTTCAGCTGAGCTGTCTCAGGCAGCAGCTGTGACGTATTGTTGAGGTTATATGAAGGCCCCGGAGTGCCCTCACAAAACGGTAGTAGGCAGTTCATCTCTAACAGTATTTTTTATTTTAAAAAAGCATGACGTCTGTGTTCAATAGTGTATTTTCTTTTAAAAAATAAAAGGAAAAGTCTGATCTCTGACAGTTATCTCTGTGTGAACCTAAACAATGCTCGCTTTCTCGGGGCTTCAGGTGTTAAAAAATCTGGGAGCCAGGGGTGACAGCACACACCTTGTAGCATCCTTGAAAATTCAGAGTAGTGGATGTAAAGCTCCTCGCAGTATGAGGGCGCTCATTAAACTGTGTGTGTGCGCATTCGTTACCACGTGGAAAACACTCACAAAACTACAAAGAAAATAAGTCACAACCCCTAAATAAGATAAATGATGACTCAGGAGCAACCACAGTTGCTTGTCATTTTTAAAATGTATTTGGAATATGCAGTTTAGTAAACTCCATTTTCACTAAACAATATGATTCTTTGTGAACCTGCTTGGAAAGAATTATCTCCAGTGAAGAATCTAGTATAATACATAAAGACTTAGCCTGCCTACATCCAACTAAAAATTCTTTGTCCTGTCATAGTGGTGAGGGATAAGCATTTTTTAAATTTTAATTTGGTACTTAAATAGCAAGCATCCTTGAAATTTGCAGCCCCTTTCCGCCATCAATCCCCAGTGATAACACGCTTGGAAAGAGGGAAGGCAAGGCAGGTGATTGTGGATTTGTCGCTCACCTTTTCTCAGCGTGTTCCGATACTTATGATTCTCCCCAGCAAGACTAGGATCAGTTGTGTTTTACGTCTAGATGTTGCAGCTTCAGACCTCGGATTGCACAGTCTGTTCACACTGAAGCCTGTCCCACGATCTCTTTTATTGTCTTCAGCTCTCTTCCGCTCCAGCGGCTTGCCGTAGCGTGAACTGTCCAAAGAGTCGCGGAGAAGCGCCCGTGGAGCGTGCTGAAGTGGAGCGTGCTCTGCCGCCCCTCCCTTCCGCGGTTGTTTCTCCGCTGCCGTCTGGAATCGCGTGCTGTGCGTGCGTGCTCAGTTGTGTCTGAATCTTTGCGACCCCACAGACTGTCCCCTGTCCGTGGGATTTTCCAGGCAAGAATCCTGGGGTGGGTTGCCGTGTCCTCCTCCAGGGGGATCTCCTGGACCCAGGGATCCAACCCCTGTCTCCTGCAGCTCCTGCCTCGGCAGGCGGACTCTTGCCCACAGGGCCTCCTGGGAAGTCTTCAAGAGTCATACTGAAAGCCCAGACTCCAAATTCAGGAAATCCCGGGCAGACAGCGCCTGCCCACAGGTGCCTGCCCCCAGTGCCAGCCCCACCTCGTCTTTGGGTTTGTACATTTGCCACTGAGAAGGACAGGGTAGGCCTTTTTTCCTTCATTTTTGTTAATTATCTAGTACTGCCTAAAATCAGCTATTTACCCATTGACTCTTTGTTGGCTGAATGCTATGTTTTACCTTCAAATAAGCATGCACAATTCAGATGTATTTTTCCGTCTGTATTTCAAACATTTTAATATAAATCAGCTTCATTATGGGTTTAAGGGAAATTCAACGATGAGAAGAAAAATTGCAGATGGAGAATCTTACATTCTTCTTCTTCCTCAGCACTTAAAAATGTTCTTTATACTTGTAACCAGTAAAGATAGACTTTTAAAATAAAGTCATGATTCTTTCAAGTGGCCGTATGTTAGCCCTGAGAGAAGTCAGATTGTATCATATATAATATCTGAAGATTTATGATCCCTTGGAGAATGCTGGCAGAAATCTTCCAGCTTTCTCACAGTTGTATCTAGCTTTTCAACTTTTCTGTATTAATACCTTTTTATTTGCCTGTAAACATGTATCTATTCACTGTCAGATATTCGAAAGGTAAAGAAATTAGGGCAAAAAGATCACCATCAGCAGCATTCAGACATGCAAGCCGCTCTAACTTTTGTTGAATTGCCTGTTTCACATTTGTTACGTGTATTATAAAGCAAAGGGTTGGTGTAAACTAGTATTTATATTTGTTGTGATATTATACAACCACTTTATAATGTGCCCATTATTATACACGACTTAGTAACTTCCACTTCCACTTTCCTTTCGCGTTGTGTATTACCTAAGAAAATAGTAAGTTCATCCAACCCATTTCAATTCGTGACTCAAATCCCACTAGTCCTGTTGCCATTGAAATGAAAGATGCTGTAGTAGAAAGCACACAAATCTCTGGCAGGGATACCTTTTTTCAGTCTCTCTTTAGTGAAATTACGTGTGCTCAGTCACTCAGTCGTGTCTGACTCTCTGTGACCCCGTGGACTGCAGCCCGCCAGGCTCCTCTGTCCATGGGATTCTCCTGGCAAGAACACTGGAGTGGGCTGCCATGCCCTCCTCCAGGGGACCTTCCCACATCTCCTGAGTCTCCTGCATTGCAGGCAGATTCTTTACCCACTGAGGCACCTGGGAAGCCCTTTTAATGGAATAGATTGTTCCAAAAAATTTTTTTAATGTATTAATTTTAAAAGGGTTCACTTATATAAAAAATGCAAAGATCTGATAGTATTTAGTAAGAATACGTTGTAAGTTGATAATATATTAGAATTGAAATTGTATAGTATGACATTGGCAAGTGGCTCGGTGAGAAAGAATTCACCTGCCAATGCAGGAAATGCAGGAGACGCAGGTCATGAAGATCTCCTGGGGAAGGCAATGGCAGCCCACTCCTGTATTCTTGCCGGGGAAGTCACACGGACGGAGGCGCNCATTGGCAAGTGGCTCGGTGATAAAGAATTCACCTGCCAATGCAGGAAATGCAGGAGACGCAGGTCATGAAGATCTCCTGGGGAAGGAAATGGCAGCCCACTCCTGTATTCTTGCCGGGGAAGTCACACGGACGGAGGCGCCTGGAGGGCTGCAGGTCCATGGGGTCTCCAAGTCAGCATGACTGAGCACTGAGCACGCAGGTTGGATATTGTTTCTTTATGTGATCTGTTTACCTGACGTTAGACTTAATCCCTCCCTGGTCGCTCAGTTGGTAAAGAATCCGTCTGCAATGCATGAGTCCCCAGTTCAGTTCCTGGGTCCAGAAGACCCACTGGAAAAGGGAGAGGCTACCCAGTCCAGTATTCTTGGGCTTCCCTGGTGGCTCAGCTGGTAAAGAATCCGCCTGCAATGCGGGAGACCTGGGTTCGATCCCTGGGTTGGGAAGATCTCCCAGAGAAGGGAAAGGCTACCCACTCCAGTATTCTGACCTGGAGAATTCCGTGGACGATACAGTCCATGGGATGGCAAAGAGTTGGACAGGACTGAGTGACTCTCACTTTCGGACTTAATCCTATTAATTCAGCATATTTCAAGAACTGTAAAGAAAAAAAAAAGATTACTGTAGGGAAGTGAATTTCTGTAAGTTTTTGGCAAGGCTTCTAAATTGATAGATTTGTGTCACCCCGTCTGCTTGTCCTGGATGTGCTAATGAGCAGTCAAAGCCAATACCTGAAAAAAAGGAAGAGAAGAAGTATTTGAGCACATTTATAGGCAATCCATAGCTCAGTGACTAGACACTGAATATCTGAGAATTGGTTTTATAAAATGGCATATTTTAAGAATGGGAACTTTCTCAAGTTCTTTTACTCCCAGAACAAAG
>SJYW01018179.1:136703-155711 GCA_006410735.1 Raphicerus campestris
ACCATCAGCAGCATTCAGACATGCAAGCCGCTCTAACTTTTGTTGAATTGCCTGTTTCACATTTGTTACGTGTATTATAAAGCAAAGGGTTGGTGTAAACTAGTATTTATATTTGTTGTGATATTATACAACCACTTTATAATGTGCCCATTATTATACACGACTTAGTAACTTCCACTTCCACTTTCCTTTCGCGTTGTGTATTACCTAAGAAAATAGTAAGTTCATCCAACCCATTTCAATTCGTGACTCAAATCCCACTAGTCCTGTTGCCATTGAAATGAAAGATGCTGTAGTAGAAAGCACACAAATCTCTGGCAGGGATACCTTTTTTCAGTCTCTCTTTAGTGAAATTACGTGTGCTCAGTCACTCAGTCGTGTCTGACTCTCTGTGACCCCGTGGACTGCAGCCCGCCAGGCTCCTCTGTCCATGGGATTCTCCTGGCAAGAACACTGGAGTGGGCTGCCATGCCCTCCTCCAGGGGACCTTCCCACATCTCCTGAGTCTCCTGCATTGCAGGCAGATTCTTTACCCACTGAGGCACCTGGGAAGCCCTTTTAATGGAATAGATTGTTCCAAAAAATTTTTTTAATGTATTAATTTTAAAAGGGTTCACTTATATAAAAAATGCAAAGATCTGATAGTATTTAGTAAGAATACGTTATAAGTTGATAATATATTAGAATTGAAATTGTATAGTATGACATTGGCAAGTGGCTCGGTGAGAAAGAATTCACCTGCCAATGCAGGAAATGCAGGAGACGCAGGTCATGAAGATCTCCTGGGGAAGGCAATGGCAGCCCACTCCTGTATTCTTGCCGGGGAAGTCACACGGACGGAGGCGCCTGGAGGGCTGCAGGTCCATGGGGTCTCCAAGTCAGCATGACTGAGCACTGAGCACGCAGGTTGGATATTGTTTCTTTATGTGATCTGTTTACCTGACGTTAGACTTAATCCCTCCCTGGTCGCTCAGTTGGTAAAGAATCCGTCTGCAATGCATGAGTCCCCAGTTCAGTTCCTGGGTCCAGAAGACCCACTGGAAAAGGGAGAGGCTACCCAGTCCAGTATTCTTGGGCTTCCCTGGTGGCTCCGCTGGTAAAGAATCCGCCTGCAATGCGGGAGACCTGGGTTCGATCCCTGGGTTGGGAAGATCTCCCAGAGAAGGGAAAGGCTACCCACTCCAGTATTCTGACCTGGAGAATTCCGTGGACGATACAGTCCATGGGATGGCAAAGAGTTGGACAGGACTGAGTGACTCTCACTTTCGGACTTAATCCTATTAATTCAGCATATTTCAAGAACTGTAAAGAAAAAAAAAAGATTACTGTAGGGAAGTGAATTTCTGTAAGTTTTTGGCAAGGCTTCTAAATTGATAGATTTGTGTCACCCCGTCTGCTTGTCCTGGATGTGCTAATGAGCAGTCAAAGCCAATACCTGAAAAAAAGGAAGAGAAGAAGTATTTGAGCACATTTATAGGCAATCCATAGCTCAGTGACTAGACACTGAATATCTGAGAATTGGTTTTATAAAATGGCATATTTTAAGAATGGGAACTTTCTCAAGTTCTTTTACTCCCAGAACAAAGGCTGTTATCTTACTCCATTTTTAGGACGATTGTCTAGGGCAGGCTTTTGATATAAATAAATGATGCATTAACATTATATGCAGACAGAGTGTATATGCCAGCAGAAAACTCAATGGGGGAGAATTGTATGTTTGCACAATGCTCTTCCAAGGTCAGCTCACTAACTCTTTGCCGAACATCACAGTTCAGACTTTTTTTTTCCTTATTTGATATAGTTTCCTTTTTCTGTTAACAGCAGATATCCCTTTATCAAAGATTCCACAAATCTGAGTCTAGTGAGATAATTTTCTGTAATTCTCCCTTGACCAATTTTTGTGCATATAGTTTTGTAAACATCTAACAAACAGCTGCACAAAACAGCCTAGTCATCTAAAATAACTGAACCTGAACCTACAAGAAATTAGGAAATATGAAAGGGATTCTGTACAATAGTCAAATTTTCAGTCAGTAAACGTTTCTGATTAACTGACTGAACACCGCTCTTTAAGGACATTACTGTCTTCAGTCTTTTGACAGTTGCTGCAGTAAGTGACAGAAATGATGTCTGATGGAAATTGCTCCAGGATCAAGTATTTTTGAGTGAATATTAAATTTACTTATCCAGTTAAAAATTACCAATGAAGAAAGTCTTCACAATTACTGACATAATTTTGTTACTCTTTAACTGTATAATAGGGTATCTAGTTTGAAGTTTAGAAGCTAACAATCATGTTAGCTGAATGCATTTAATTTTAGTTATTTTCACTAGATTTTGCTTCTCTCTAGTTACAGTTGAATCATTCAGCAACTTGATCTTGTGATAATACCACTGTCACAATTACCTAGATTGATCAGATTTCTACCTTTAGTTTCTTGTATTGACTTAAAAATCTTTTTACATTTTACATTTTTGATAGTAATTAATTTGGTATTGATTTATTTTTAGGTTGCACAGTGACAGTAGCCAGGATAATAAAGATCATTACGGTCAAATCTCGCTTATCATTTTATCGCTCTGTTTTGCAAGCTGCACGTCTACCCCAAGTGGCACACTTTCCTTCTGTGATGAAATGTTAGCCCCCACAGGCCAAAGGAAAGCAAGGGACAGAGCCATGATCTAGTCACTGTCACCTTTGATCCCACCCCATAAATGGCAACCTTTTATCAATAAATAAGCTATTGTCTAAGTAGATCCCAAGGTCATCACGATCAGGTAAATGTGCCTTTTGGTAAGGAGAGTACCCTCTGAAGTCCTTACTATAAGCTGTGAGGGCCTGTTAATCGAAGATGTCGAAGAGTCCGTCCTGGTGCCCGTGATGGATTCCGTTCTGCATTTTCATGCTTTCCTGGGCGACAGACTAAAAGGCATTCCAACTAAGTTTGGAGATTACACTAAGCTAACGGGGGTTGCAGTGCTCGGAAAACTAGAACTAGAATTTGAAATGACCTTAATAAATTATATAAATCACATTTCAAAAATATGGAAGCAATTCAAGGTTGTTTCCTAAGAAGAAAAGTAGACTACACTGTCAGCAGAGGAAGGAAGGCTGTGCAGGCAGAGAGAGCAAGAGAAGGACCGCGCGCTCCAGGAGAGTCAGCAGAGCGCGGCCCGCCCTGAAACAGGACTGCGGGGCCAGCCCTGCTCCAGCAGACGCGTGTGCAGCTCCTCCGTGGCCGGAACCCCCGAAAATTAAGATGAGACCCACCTGGAACCAGCTCCGCGCCCCAAAGCCGGTTCTGCAAGTTAGGGCAGAAAGGGGGTAGCATGTGCCCAGGGCACCTCTGAACAACTGTCCACAGAGAGAGAGTGGGATGCCAGGCCCCCCTCACACCCCAGGTTTCAGGGTGTGCAGGAGGATCAGCAGGCATGGAGAGGTAGGAAGAACTTGGCTTTTAGCAAAGCATGCCGCACAGCTCCTGTGATACTCAGATTCCGGGAGTTAGAAAGGAATCCTTTGTTATGTTTGGTGCTGTGTAAGCTTTTGTTAAACTCTTTGGTTGACTTTGAATTTCTACCTTTTAATAGGAAGTGTAAAAATTGGAAAAGGTCTATAGCAAAACAACAGGAATGCTTAATGGAATGTAAAACAAGCCATGTGGGGAAAGATTAAAGGAGTTTGGTTGCTTAGCCAGGAAAATAGAAAGCTCAGAGATGACTTAGTAACTGTCTTATAGTATATAGAGGTCTATCATAGAGGATGATGCAGCCAGGGCTCTATCCCTGCAGAGGAATGAACAAAGAAGCTAGTTGAAAGTAGCAAGGGGGGCTTGCTTTTACATTAGAAGGGGTTTCTTGATTATAAAATATCAATAAGCACTGTCTAAGGTTACCAAGCAGTGAAATATAATTTTTGAAGATGTCCCCAATGGAATGAACACCCACATGGTTGGAAGGCTTAAGAGATGACCTGCTTGATGGTAGAACTGAGCCAGACAACCATTTTGAGGAATTCAGCAGTTGTGTCATGAACATAAAATATCGTAGTCGTCTTCCTTCCCCGTTCTTCTATAAAGATAAGTCTGCTTTGTCACTAGGAGGCTTTATTTGACGATTTCTCGAGATGAGTTTGCTCACTGTTGTTCCCGTCTCTGAATAAGTGCGGTTCTTTTTCCTGTTTCCCTTCCTTTTATTTAACAATGTCTGTTGAGTGCCTGCTCTGTGAAAAGCACTGCTCAAGGCTATGAATGATACAAATAGCCGAGCACTCCTTGCTTCTTGCCTTCACAAACATCTGATGGGCATCTCCACCGTGCTAGACACTGCGTGACATGCTTAGAATCCAAATACAGGCGTAGAGACGGCTCTCAGGAGCCCAGAGGCCAGGGGATGAGAATCATAAGTAGCCAGAGTCGCAGTGTGGTGTGATGGGGCCTGTGCCAAAGGTATGAGCGGGGGGCTCAGGAACACACGAGACGTGGCGGGCGCGTCTGCTGCAGAGCAGCGCGGCGTCTCGAGTTTGCTGGAGGAGATGCCGTCTGAGCTGAACCGGCTGTTGTGAGAAGGGAGTCCATTGTGCTCTAAAATACCAACTGTTGTAGACTATCGCAAAAACTGATTGTCTGTATGTAGCAAGATACATAAAAGCATTTGTATCTTTTCGTCAACTGAAATGATATCGATTCTGTCCTCTGCCCTTTCTTTGGTACTTAATAAGACAATGAAATCTGATTTACAATCAGTTTTCTGTTAAGAGGTGACATACATGTTTCTAAGTTCATCATACTGCACAGAAAATTGCAGCTTTAAAGGAAAATGAGGTTGGGACAAACACTCAAAGACTTCATCAAGGGGACACACAATTTTTCAAGGAGAGGGACTTCCTAAAAATGGTAGCATGGTTTATACACCTTGAATATTTAAGGAGTCCATAGTAATACTACAGCACTACGCAGCTTCCGCAAAAAAACGTGGCACTGTACCTCGAAAGGGACCTGAAGTTTACTTGTGGCGGTCCAGGCAGAGGGTGAAGTGGTGGAGGGCGGTCGCCTGAAATCGGAGGGAAACTTGCGATGGGAGACGAGGAGGAGTATGGCTCCCCACCGAGTCACAACGCAGGAAGTGAGATGAGAAGTGTTCGAGGCTGCTTGAGTGTGTTTTGCAAATTTCTCCACAGTTCAGTTCAGCTGGGTACACTTCCCTGCGCTCACCTAGTCTCTCTCACCAAGAACTTGGCGAAAGCAAACGTGAAATTTGCTTTCCAGTTGTTCCCTCATATATCAGTTCTGTTGGAACAGATTTGCAATTTTGAAACAAACCTTTTTGCAGAACTGACTATATTTTGTTGCAAATTAAGTTCATAATTTCTTTTTTTTAATATTATCTCCCAAAATCTCTAACAGTGTACAGAGATTCTGTTGGACACATCAAGATTCCTCATAAATCCAGCCCCCTACTTAATGAGGATAGGAGGGACTTCCCTTTTTTCCAGAACTACCTTTTCTCTCAGCTTCTCTAGCAGGGGAGGGTCTGCAGCGAGCTTGGAGAAACAGGAGAGGGCCACGAGAGCACGAATAGCGTTTCTCAGTCTGAGCTTCGGCATTTGCAGCAATTCTTAGGGAGATGCAGTCGCAAGGACAGCAGGTCTTTTTTTCACTCTCACAAGGTAAATGGCCAGACACGCAAAGGAAAATCTCAGGTAGTAGGGCTTTGGCCATGGATCAACCTCCGCCAGCAGACTTGCAGAGAGAGTGAGCCTTCAGCAATGTGCTAACTGTAGCAAGGAGACCGTAGGTCCAAAGAACTGAGCTCCTTTTTTGCTCTCCCGCCTTTGTTTGGTGGCCTGGAGGAAGAGGAGAGCCTCACTGGAGGAGATTCGGTGAGGACAGAGGAGGCAGTTGGGGAGGCCGCTCAGCAGCACCCTTCGCTGGGCTTCTCTCTCGTTTTGAAATATTTTTCCCACAAAAGACTGCTATTTCTGCAATGTGGGTTCTGTTTGCGTGTTTGTTTATCCACCTAATTCAAGAGTTTCTGCAACAGCGTAACTCAGTGTTACATTATCTGAGGTCAGGGAGGAAACGGTTTTGGATTTGGATTGTTTAGGAGAGTCATCAGGGACACTTGAGGGTGTCTTGAAGGGCCAGTGTTCTCTTGTTCACGCTGAGCCCGAGTCACAGGCCCAGAGAGGGGGAAAGCGTCTGTCTGGCCACAGGTAATTCCCATGTAAAAACTGGGAGCTGAAGGGTTACCTTACAGCAGATGATAAAATCCTTACGTAGCCTCAAGCAAACATTCAGCTGACAAAAATGTTATTGTATGTTCTCTCTTGAAAGCTTTAAGATATGCTTGGGTTAATTAGATTTCCAAATATGCAAATATGCCCTGGTGAGTTTTTTCTGAAATGCACCATTTTAAAATTATGGAGCTTGGCATTAGTGTTCAAAATACTGAATTGTAAGACTTAGCCTGAATAGCTTACTAACATATCACATAAATTCATAATTGATCAAACCCATTTATTCCCCACTGTCCACATTATACTGTTCAAATTGGGTTAGAAAGTTTTATGGAAATTTGGTTCTCTAGCATGCTTTGGGGGCAGATCAAGGCGTAGTTTAAATTACAGCGGTAGTTCTTCAAAAAATGCCAATTCACTTGTCTGATATCAGTGTTTCCAGTGTGCTTCAGTTTAGGCAACACAAGGCTTCTGGAGCCCAGAAACTGGATCACCGGAAGGAAATTAGAACACAAACTTTGATCTTAAGGGGAAAAAATACTTCAGCAAGTACATCTGAAATGATTTCATTTTGCTCACCTGCTTGTGCCAGCGAATAATTCTAAGATTTCAGCTTCTAAACAGTTTTTTTTTTTNGTAGTTTAAATTACAGCGGTAGTTCTTCAAAAAATGCCAATTCACTTGTCTGATATCAGTGTTTCCAGTGTGCTTCAGTTTAGGCAACACAAGGCTTCTGGAGCCCAGAAACTGGATCACCGGAAGGAAATTAGAACACAAACTTTGATCTTAAGGGGAAAAAATACTTCAGCAAGTACATCTGAAATGATTTCATTTTGCTCACCTGCTTGTGCCAGCGAATAATTCTAAGATTTCAGCTTCTAAACAGTTTTTTTTTTTAATATTAGATTTTCTTTTAGAAATGTCATCTATTTGAGTATTCTTTATAATCAGATTTCTGATTACCTGAAATGTTTGATCTGTGTTGGTTAAAAAATAATCATTTTTGGAGGGGAAAGTGAAAGTGAAGTCGCTCAGTTGTGTCCGTCTCTGCAACCCCATGGACTGCAGCCCACCAGGCTCCTCCGTCCATGGGATTTTCCAGACAAGAGCACTGGAGTGGGTGCCACTTAGAAAGTGGTCTACAATGCCCTATTAAGCAGTGTGCACTGAAATACACTACAGAGAAGCTGACCATTTCTGGATAACTCAGGTTTACTGTGCCCGTGGGCATTTCACTGTGCCTAGTGAAATAGGGAAAGCTATTTATTCCTGCTTTTAATGACCTCCACCACAGGGTGGACAAACTATTTTTGTAAAGGGCCGGGCAGGAAACATTTTAAGTTTTGTAGGCCGGGTCCTCTCTGCTGCCCCTCGGCTGCCCCTGCTTTACGAAGGCAGTCTTGGCGAATCATTAGCGAAACGACCATAGCTGATTTCCAGTAAGACTTAGTCGTTGTGTCAGCAGTGGTTGAATTTGGCTTTCAGGCTGTGGTTTGACAACCTCTGACCTCAGCTGCTGTCTTTCTCTAGTAATCTGTTAGAAGTTCATCACTGTCATTCCTTGGTGTTCCGGTGTTCTTGTACTTCCTTCCTTTCGCAACATCTCCCCCTTTTCAGTTTATTGCTTTTGATGTGGCTTGACCTACATGGGAAAAAAAAATGATAACTAGCATGTTAGATTTGTACCTAAAATAAGAATCATTAGACAAGGACGGGCAAAAGGCTTTCTAGTAAAGACGGCACAGGGTACATTTACTCTGGCTTTCCTTCTCAAGCCTTGCTCAGGGGCCCTTTAATTTATTTCTAGGTTCTTGAACAAATTGTTAATGTGGAAAATAAGTTTTCCGTTAAAAGAATCTTGTTGGAGATCAATAGGCTTTTATGACTATACATCACGATTGTGTGAAAGTGAGAACAAATCTTTCAGCTGCATTTTCATGGACATAATTTGCTGTTTCTCATCCAGTGTTTTCCATACTGATGACTAGTTCATCAAGAGTAACAGATGTGTCTTCTCTAAAGGAAGAGATTGAATCGCCTTCCGAATGAGAAGAGACGCCCCGACCGCGCTGTGGCCCGTGCACTGTGCTATCTGGCGCTCACTCTGACTGCTCTATTCACACAGCTAAACTCTGGGTTTGAGTTACTGGGGAACTTGCACCGGCCACATAGCTAGGTTGTTGAGGGCGCTGGCTTTGGATCCAGACTGTGGCTCCGTCACTTAGAGCTGAGTGACACTGTGACGTTACTCAGCTTTTCTGAGCTGTGGCTCTTTCATCTCTAGAGTAGGGATGACAGGGATAGCTACCTGAGGACAGAGCTGTCATCTCTTTGAGGCTGTTTGCCTGATTATGCCTCCTCTTTTCCTCCTCCTTCCCTCTAGTGATGTTCAAATCAACCAAAGGTCCAAATCTTACCATGCCATTTAAGTTACACTATCCTGCTAAGGCCCTTTTATTCCAGTTCATCACTGAATCAGATGATATCTGCTGCATAAAATAACGTGTCGCACGCTAAAATGGTGGCCACAGAGGGACATGGAATACAGAGGGTGAGAATTTATGACAAAAAAGCCACACCCAAGTATAGAAAACGTTATTTCGTTTTTGCTATTACATCACTAGATATTTAAGGTATAATCTACATCTAGTTTGGGATGCATGCTCAGCAAAATATTGAAAATTTTGTATTAAACAGGCCCTAAAACAAAGTCTCCTGGCTCTAGGAGGAGATGCGTCCCGCTGTCCGCATTGCTCAGCAAGCCCCTCCATGAATCTGCGTTCAGGGCGTCCCAGAGATCTCATCCTGTTATTCAGCTTCCTGTTTCTGTCCCCACAGGGATCTGGGGAGATCTGCTTCCCTGAGCGTCAGCTGATCAGCAGTCACTGTCCTAGTAATTTCCGCATAAACGCCATTCTCAGTCGCTTGTTATGCCCAGAGTTTTGTGTCTGTTCCCCCACAAAGTGATCGGGACTCATAACGACCCCAGTGATGAAACGAGTACAGCAGTTGATGGAAAGTGCCATGTTGGGTACTTCGGCAACTCGCANACACCATTCTCAGTCGCTTGTTATGCCCAGAGTTTTGTGTCTGTTCCCCCACAAAGTGATCGGGACTCATAACGACCCCAGTGATGAAACGAGTACAGCAGTTGATGGAAAGTGCCATGTTGGGTAATTCGGCAACTCGCACGGGCACCCAGAGCAGAATTGCTTTTTGTTTCCAGGCAAGAGTTGTCCCATCTTCAAAATAAGGAGATGAAAATTTAGGGTTTACAACGACAGAATAAAAACATTTTTGCACCTTTTTTTTAATCACACCCACAACTAGGGAAAAAAAGAAGTGCGAACATAAAGTTTGGCTGTGACTGCAGCAGAGCCATCCACCATTGCCCAAGAATATAGCCTTTNATTCCAAGTAGGAATTAAAGATTCTCTTTGTCGTAATTTTTTTTTTTTTGGTACTTTGGCCTGAAGCCTTTTTTTTTTTTTAACCAGTGAAAAAATCCTGTTTCCTTTCTCTCCTCTGCAGTGTGAGAGCTGTTTATTAGCCTGCTACTTCCTGAGCACGCTAATTGGCTGGGACTCGGAGCAGCTGGTGGAACCAGATGTTTCCGCCGGCTCTTCCCGGTCTCCATCCCGTTTTCCTCGCCTGTGCTCGTTACAAAGCCAGTGCCCTTCGTCCTCTTAGCGCTGTACTTCTGGCACCAGGATTTCTAATCAGTGACACTGGAAGGTTGAGAAAGCACACGGGAAAGAAACGGATAATCAAGCAATGACTATATTAAAGCGGTGAAACCATGTACATTTAACACGAAAGGAATCAGCCTCACAGTTCTGAAGGTGACAACTCGTACCCTCATGTTACATGTGAACTCAATGCAAATCCACTCGCCACCCTCGCAGTGCTGTCGATGCTGAGATTTGGGCCCCGAGCAATTAAAAATGTGTCTTTGTTTTAGAACCGTTTTCTTTTTCGGTGCTACTCTTGACTTTCCCTGAACTGTCCAGCGGGCAGTCTCTCTTCTGCCCACTCTTATAAGATTAATGTTGTGAAGCACTGGTGAAGCATGTCAGAGTCTCATCAGATCTCTTTATCTTAGAGACTTAGGAGCACATCACCTAGGACAGTCAGTCTCTTTTCTCGGCTGCTGTTTGAGGGGCGTCTTGTGGGCCTGCGGCAGGACAAGTTAATTGTCACTGTGGGGGTTTTCTTTCATCCCAAGGCATCTCTACGGGAGATTAAAATCCTTATGTTCAAGGTGGGGAACCCAGATCGCAGAGAGTTGAAGTCACTCGCATGGCTTGGAGCCTACCTTGGAGTCCACCTGCCCTCTGCCACTGCACCTTCTGACTGGAAGGAAAGCTAGAGGTTCCCCATGCCACACTGGACGCAGTGAAGGGGCCGCGTCTGCAGCAGTCGTCCTGACGCCTAACTGCGCAAAGCAGTCACTTGGGGAACGTAGTGAACGTGCAGATTCCTTGCTATATCTGCAGAGGAATCTGAATACACCTCCAGGAATCTGACTTTTTAACAAACCCAAGGAATTCTGAAGCAGATGTCCCCTTTGAGGATTGCTTTTCTATAGGTGTTAATGGAATATCTGTCAGTAAATACCCACCCATCCATCCGTGCCTCCCAACATGAGCATGTGTGCATGGGAGAGTTTCTGTAACCGTTTTTACTTTAAGGGGGGAAAAAAACTGACTTGCCACATGATGTTTAAGTTTTTCATAGTTTAATGGCACCCTTTATCAGCACCCCTCCTCTGTCCACTTTCTTCCTCCCAAGAAAGCTAAAGAGTTGGTTTTGCTTTCTTCAGATTTATTCACGAGTTCATTAATTTTTGAGTTAAGTCTTTTGAAGTATTGCTTTTCATTTTGATAGGGTCAGATTTCATTTGAGATTGATGTCCCTTAGTGTTTTGAGAAGGATTTCTTTGACACTTTTAACCACAGAGATTGATTTTAACTACTGGGCATAATTTACTTTTTAAAAGATCTTTGGAAGATGGGCTATTCTGAACCCACATATAAGTGTAGGCTACCTTGAGAATCTATGTCTCTGAAATAATAATGAATTGGGGAAAAGCAGGTATAGCAGCAAATCTTTTTTATGAGAAATTTTTAATTGAAAAAATTAGTTTTCCATAAGCCAGTGCATTTTTCATGGAGATGCGCTACTGGTGGCGCTCGCTAATGCGCTGCAGCATCTTGCTAATTTAAGAAAGGTCTGCTTCAGATCGATCGTGACCTTATCAATAGGCTGATCTCATTCATCTTTGGAGACTCTTGTCACAGGGAGCTACAATAGCTCTGAGCTGCCTCCACTCTGATTGCAAAATCAACATTAAGGAGGGTTGCAGAATCAGTTTGTGGTAAAGTGAAGCATGTCTGTGATCTTTCTTAGTTATTAGTTTTTAAAACATAAAACATTTTTGTAATCTTTCTTAGTTATTTGTTTAAAAAAATCACAAGCCCACACTACTGATAATCACTCTAATTTCTTTTTTTATTCTTAAGATGAGAGCTACTTAGATAAGAGGGAGAATGAGGTTTTGGTATTTATTGAATTTGTGATTCTTTTAGATCAGTACTTCCTCCTGCTTAATGCATTATTTTGTTCATATAAATTATTCTCCTCATTAGAAACAAATGTCAAATATCAGCAACTGTGATAAAAAGTAAAATTACTCATGTTCTACTAGTTTTCGGCATTTACTTCTAAAAAATGTTTTATTATTTGAAAGAATAATTTTGTTTCCTTGAAGTTGGGTAAAATTTAGAATGGATTTTCAAAATGCATTATATATTCCGTACCTAACATATCTACAGATCTGTCAGGAAATTAATGAGATTGAATTTCCTGTGTGGACTTTGAAGTAAATTTCTGGCATTAAAGTTGCTTTTTGTATCAGAGCAGAAATTGTGCAATCTGTAGTTCCTTGAGCATAATTTTATAGATAATAAGGAAAAGGGGAAAGTCAGTTTTCCTATAGTTAACCTTTCATTTCTGCTTTTTACTTTTATTAATTTTGTACTAACCATTTCAGCTTTCTCCTATTAGTTTATCAGCTTTCCTTCATTTCTAATCTTCTGTGATCAAAACTGTTTTCTCTCCATCTGCTCTCTTTTCATTCATATCTCCTTTTAAAATCTGTTTCCTCTCCTGTAGACTCATGAATATGCCATGGTATGTCAACTGTCTTTGACTAATTAGAAGGGGAAAAAGAATTTTTTACTTTTGAGATTGTCATTCTCCCTGTGTACCAGTGGGAACAATTAAATTCAAATGTCTTTGCTTACTAATGATTGCACGAGTTAGACGCGGGAAATTGAAACAGGACGTTCTCCTCAAGGACCCCTGCACTGGGTAACAGCGCACCGTGCCTTGCGCTGCAGGCGGGGCTGCCGGTCAGCGTGTGTTGTTCCGCACACTTTCCCAGCCGCGCTGTCCTGCGACGGCACCGACGCCATAAAGCTGCTGCTGTTTTCTGTTACTTTTGTGTCATGTACGTGGCAAGAAACACATGATTGAAATGATCATATTTTGGTAATATCTATAATACTTAATGAGTTATCTTATACTCATTTTATTTTGTGTACAACTGTTTATCTTAATTCTCACTTATAAATATTATGTTAAATGAGATGCTCTTTTACGGATATTTAGTTAGCACTTAATTTTCTCATTTAATATTCAAGCTATCAGAAAATATTTGCAGATACCTTGTTCATGTTTTAGAGCTACATCAGCCAAGTTGCACTGGTCCTACCAAACTCCCTCTTCCAGCAACACGAGAGAGGCCCCTACACGTGGACACCACCAGATGGTCAAACCAAAATCAGACTGATTATGTTCTTTGCAGCCGAAGGTGGAGAAGCGCTATACAGTCAGCAAAAACAAGCCTGGGAGCTGACTGTGGCTCAGATCTTGAACTTCTTATTGTAAAATTCAGACAAATTGAAGAAAGTAGGGAAAACCACGAGACCATTGAAGTATGACCTAAATCAAATCCCTTGTGATTATACAGTGGAAGTGACAAATAGATTCAAGGGACTAGATCTGATAGAGTGCCTGAAGAACTATGGATGGAGGTTCATGACATTGTACAGGAGGCAGGGATGAAGACCATCCCCAAGAAAAAGAAATACAAAAAGGCAAAATGGCTGTCTGAAGAGGCCTTAAAAATAGCTGAGAAAAGAAGAGAAGTGAAAGGCAAAGGAGAAAAGGCAAGATATACCCATTTGAATGCAGAGTTCCAAAGAATAGCAAGGAGAGATAANTTGTGATTCTTTTAGATCAGTACTTCCTCCTGCTTAATGCATTATTTTGTTCATATAAATTATTCTCCTCATTAGAAACAAATGTCAAATATCAGCAACTGTGATAAAAAGTAAAATTACTCATGTTCTACTAGTTTTCGGCATTTACTTCTAAAAAATGTTTTATTATTTGAAAGAATAATTTTGTTTCCTTGAAGTTGGGTAAAATTTAGAATGGATTTTCAAAATGCATTATATATTCCGTACCTAACATATCTACAGATCTGTCAGGAAATTAATGAGATTGAATTTCCTGTGTGGACTTTGAAGTAAATTTCTGGCATTAAAGTTGCTTTTTGTATCAGAGCAGAAATTGTGCAATCTGTAGTTCCTTGAGCATAATTTTATAGATAATAAGGAAAAGGGGAAAGTCAGTTTTCCTATAGTTAACCTTTCATTTCTGCTTTTTACTTTTATTAATTTTGTACTAACCATTTCAGCTTTCTCCTATTAGTTTATCAGCTTTCCTTCATTTCTAATCTTCTGTGATCAAAACTGTTTTCTCTCCATCTGCTCTCTTTTCATTCATATCTCCTTTTAAAATCTGTTTCCTCTCCTGTAGACTCATGAATATGCCATGGTATGTCAACTGTCTTTGACTAATTAGAAGGGGAAAAAGAATTTTTTACTTTTGAGATTGTCATTCTCCCTGTGTACCAGTGGGAACAATTAAATTCAAATGTCTTTGCTTACTAATGATTGCACGAGTTAGACGCGGGAAATTGAAACAGGACGTTCTCCTCAAGGACCCCTGCACTGGGTAACAGCGCACCGTGCCTTGCGCTGCAGGCGGGGCTGCCGGTCAGCGTGTGTTGTTCCGCACACTTTCCCAGCCGCGCTGTCCTGCGACGGCACCGACGCCATAAAGCTGCTGCTGTTTTCTGTTACTTTTGTGTCATGTACGTGGCAAGAAACACATGATTGAAATGATCATATTTTGGTAATATCTATAATACTTAATGAGTTATCTTATACTCATTTTATTTTGTGTACAACTGTTTATCTTAATTCTCACTTATAAATATTATGTTAAATGAGATGCTCTTTTACGGATATTTAGTTAGCACTTAATTTTCTCATTTAATATTCAAGCTATCAGAAAATATTTGCAGATACCTTGTTCATGTTTTAGAGCTACATCAGCCAAGTTGCACTGGTCCTACCAAACTCCCTCTTCCAGCAACACGAGAGAGGCCCCTACACGTGGACACCACCAGATGGTCAAACCAAAATCAGACTGATTATGTTCTTTGCAGCCGAAGGTGGAGAAGCGCTATACAGTCAGCAAAAACAAGCCTGGGAGCTGACTGTGGCTCAGATCTTGAACTTCTTATTGTAAAATTCAGACAAATTGAAGAAAGTAGGGAAAACCACGAGACCATTGAAGTATGACCTAAATCAAATCCCTTGTGATTATACAGTGGAAGTGACAAATAGATTCAAGGGACTAGATCTGATAGAGTGCCTGAAGAACTATGGATGGAGGTTCATGACATTGTACAGGAGGCAGGGATGAAGACCATCCCCAAGAAAAAGAAATACAAAAAGGCAAAATGGCTGTCTGAAGAGGCCTTAAAAATAGCTGAGAAAAGAAGAGAAGTGAAAGGCAAAGGAGAAAAGGCAAGATATACCCATTTGAATGCAGAGTTCCAAAGAATAGCAAGGAGAGATAAAAAAGCCTTCCTCAGAGATCAATGTAGAGAAATAGAGGAAAACAATAGAATGGGAAAGACTAGAGATCTCTTCAAGAAAATTAGAGATACCAAGGGAACATATCATGCAAGGATGGGCTCAATAAAGGACAGACATGTTATAGACCTAACAGAAGCAGAAGAGATTAAGAAGAGGTGGCAAGAATACACAGAAAAACGGTACATAAAAGATCTTCATGACCCAAATAACCACGGTGGTGTGATCACTCACCTAGAGCCAGACATGGTAGACTGCAAAGTCAAGTGGGCCTTAGGAAGCATCACTATGAATAAAGCTAGTGGAGGTGATGGAATTCCAGCTGAGCTGTTTCAAATCCTAAAAGATGATGCTGTGAAAGTGCTGCTCTCAATAGGTCAACAAATTTGGAAAACTCAAATTGGGCCACTCCTGTGGCCACAGGACTGGAAAAGGTCAGTTTTCATTCCAATCCCAAAGAAAGGCAATGCCAAAGATTGCTCAAACTACCACACAGTTGCACTCATCTCACACGCTAGCAAAGTAATGCTCAGAATTCTCCAAGCCAGGTTCAACAGTACATGAACTATGAACTTCTAGATGTTCAATCTGGATTTAGAAAAGCCAGAGGAACCAGAGATCAAATTGCCAACATTCGTTGGATCATGGAAAAACCAAGGTTGTTCCAGAAAAACATCTACTATATTGACTACATCAAAACTTTTGACTATGTGGATCACAATAAACTGTGGAAAATTCTGAGAGAGATGGGAATATCAGACCACCTGACCTGCCTCCTGAGAAATCTGTATATAGGTCAAGAAACAACAGTTAGAACTGGACATGGAACAACAGGTTCCAAATAGGAGAAGGAGTACATCAAGGCTGTATATTGTCACCCTGCTTATTTAACTTCTATGCAGAGTACATCATGAGAAACACTGGGCTGGATGAAGCACAAGCTGGAATCAAGATTGCCAGGAGAAATATCAATAACCTCAGATATGCAGATGACACCACCCTTATGGCAGAANATTTTGGAGCCCAGAAAAATAAAGTCTGACACTGTTTCCACTGTTTCCCCATCTATTTCCCATGAAGTGATGCTTCCTACAGTTAATCACTTTTTAACCTAATGGCGAGACAATATTTGTAAAGGTTGCTATACCTTTTGATTTTTCTCTTGGATCTTTTTGTTAAGTATGACATATTTTAAATGATTGTATATCTAAAAACCATCTCAGAAAGTGTTTTTCTAAATGAGCAGAGGTCCCCTTATAGGGTTCTTTCTGAGTACAGGGACTTTTTCTTGCTGAGTTTGGGTAGATTAGAGTTCTCTTTCTGTACAACTCTCTCTCCTTACATGTGCATTCTTGTACATCTCTGAGAAGTGGTACACAGTCATCTATTTCAGAAAAACTTGCTTTNGAGTACAGGGACTTTTTCTTGCTGAGTTTGGGTAGATTAGAGTTCTCTTTCTGTACAACTCTCTCTCCTTACATGTGCATTCTTGTACATCTCTGAGAAGTGGTACACAGTCATCTATTTCAGAAAAACTTGCTTTTCCTTACAAATCTTAGCGACAGGAAACCACAGGCCTATGAGATGCCAGTCAACAAGTGACTTGAAAATGTTGTTGTGACAGATGGAGAGCTGGCCATTAGAGGTAAAGAAGGTTCAGAAAGCAGCAAGATTAGAAGCGGTTGAGGAGAGGGCTGGGAATCCCGGCTCTGGAGTCTTGCCGCTTGGATTTGACTCGTGTTCAGCTATGTTGTATTGGACCGTGGGTAATTTCCTCATCAGACAATCAGTGGTGTCTACCTGATAGAGTTGTTCTGAACGCTGAGTAGTTCTGTAAAGCTCTTGGCACATCCCTAAGTGCTTAGGAAAAGTTAGTTATTACTATTGTTATCTAGTCCTTGCTCTTATCCAAAAAGGCATCTCTTTCCATGTGGTTCTTTGAGGATGATCATTCAGCCTGTACTTAAAACTTTTCCTACGAAGAGACATTTGTTCCTTTCCCAAATATTCTCCCCCCACCACTTTTGAGTAGTTCTAACAGTGAAAATCGAAGTTTTTTCTTCCTTATGACTTCTATACTTTGGGTCCACATCTGCCCGCCAGGATGTCTGTAGTGTGCTTTCTATAATAAGTCTTTTCAAATATTTGAAATATCTTTTCCATCCTCTCTGCCAGGCTTTTTCTTCCCAAGGATGATGACCCCAGTTCTCTTAACTATCTTATATATGACATTGTTAGCAGGACTGTTACCCTCCTACTTGTCCTGAATCGGTCCTTCATTCACACGTTAATGTCACTATTAAAATACGATCCCTAGAATAAAACCAGATGTTATCTGACCAGTGTAACTTGTGACTTCTCTTGCTTTCCATATAAATAGTATCGTCGTCTAATTTTTTTTTAGCTTTTTTTCTGTGTGCTCATTGGGGTAGGTAGGTGGTGTTGAATGCACTCTGCTTTTTATCTTAGATACTAAAATCCTAAACTACCTGAAATCCTTAGGTTCTCTTCACATTAACTGCGAAGTGCCCTAAGTTATTTTTGGTGCTATTGATATTTTAACCCAAGTGTAAGACTTTATATGTTATTTACAAAGACTTTTTATTTTATTTACTTTTATTATACACACACACACATATCTATGTACATGTATATGTTTAACTTTTGTAAAAATGTTAAGTTAAATGTAGTAATCCCCTGTTGACATAGCAATGAGGAAAGGTTATATGTTGGAAGAAGTGTTAGAAATGGTTCGTTAGTTTTTTGGAGCACCTAGCTTAGTGTGGTACACAGAATAGATACTCCGTCTTTATGGACTGTAAAATATTCAAATAGTGACCACTCCTTGAGTACTTGCTATGCACCAAGAACTGTCCCAAGCACTTTACCGGCCAGTTCTACTTCTTAGCTGCATTTTTATGGCATACACTTTATAATGTAAAGAGAGATCTGAGAACTTGCAGAAGCTCACACAGCTAGTTAATGATGGGAAGGTAGACAGAAGCCAAATTCTGTGTCCTGAAGACGAGGGAAAGGGTGTAGATTTGATTCCAAAGCCATTGGTAGGATCTTGAAGGGTGCTTCCTAGGGACTGATGTAGCTAGGTGTTCGGCTTTCAAAGGACTGCTCATGCTGCCCTGCAGAGAGAAGACTGGAGAGTGGCCAGAGGGCAAAGAGGCCCCCAGGGGGCCGTTTCGGCAGGCGTGGCCTGGAGGGCAGAGGAGTGGCAGAGAAGTGGGAGGGGGGATCTGTTCGGGAGTGGGGTCCTCAGAATGTGGTGGGTGGTTGGATGTGTAGGCAAGGGACGACTCTGGGGTGACTCCCATATTTCCCGGTTCAGCTGCAAGATGACTCTGATGATTAAAAATATTGATGCAAATTAGAGAGACCTAATTACTTACAGGATTTTCTGCTCAGAATGTATCTTAGTGGGTAACTAAGTGAATGGATGACACGTGTTAAAGTTTAAAGACTACTTTCTGGAGGTTTACTTCTCTATTACCTCACAGTATTAAGGAAAATTTTGCAAGACAATGTCCTTAGAAAGTGGAGCCTTTTTTCTGATAACCTTAGTACCTCAAGAGAGTTTTCTCTCTAGAAGAAAATGCCTGTTTCTTTTTTCCGTGAGAACCGTTGGCAGGCAGCAGCTCCCATTTGTTCCTTTATGTTTCCAAGCCTTTTAGTCTTCTCTGTTCCTATGAGATTAAGTCACGGGTACATGTGTCTAAACACCTCTGTTTCAGGGTATGTTTCAAA
>SJYW01018179.1:155835-172788 GCA_006410735.1 Raphicerus campestris
TTGTATTTATCATTTTTTGCTGTTTTATTCCTTCTATTTTGCCTTTTAGAGGCCTTTTCTATTCAAAATTATACTTAGATGTTATCCATCCAAATTCATTTTTAAAAAGTGTGTTAACCATTTGTTGAGTATTCCATCCTTTACACAGTGTCCTTTAATTAATTAAAAAATGCATTCTAAACCATATAACACTCCCATCAGACTTAATATCCTAACAAAAGTATTTCTCTCAAGATGGCTGCCCTTGTTCTTGGAAATTTATCTTTTTAAAATTACATTCAAAATCTACTATAAATTATTTAATAGCCATCATCATTGGTAAATTTTTCTTTAAGGGTAGATTTAATTTTTGGCAAGGATTACAATTTCTATAGAATAAGCTTAGTGATGAAACTAGAGAGGGTTGTTTTTGTTTTGTTTTTTTTTAACTTGAAATGAGATGTACCTCCAAACTCTTAAGGCTACTTTTTTGGGGTGAACATAAAATGTCTCTGAAGCAGACTTCTAGAAAAACTCTCAAACTTGTTTGAAATAACAGGAGTTTCAATATAAATACAGGCAGAAAATTGCCATTATGTTTATTTGGAACTTTCATCCTGGTATATTTAAGTCAGTTCCTTGTGACTTAGCAAGGCAGCCAGTTCTGCAAATAAATGAGTGAATGAAATCCTGAGCAATAAACACAAAACCGAAAATATGTGAAGTGCTGTGAAACTGAAGAAGGTGTGCAGGGAGGATCTGACCATTGAGAGGAGTCAACGAAGGCTACGTGATAATAACAGTGACATTTGAACTGAACCGGGGAGGATGAACAGAAATCCTTCAGATGAAGGGCATGATATGCAAAACACGCGGCATAGGCACGGGAGGATAAAGTTGGCATTAACATGCAAGGCGCCTTCAGGACCAGGAGTTTATTTGATGTGGTTGGAAATCCTGTACTTGGCAACCAGTGTGGTCCCTTACCCCAGATGCAGCCACCAAAGTCTCAAGCATGGGACCAGCATGATCGGATCTATACTTTGGATCAAAATCATCACGGTGTAGTTAGAGAGCTTTTTATGTAAAGGGCCAGAGTGTAAATAGTCTCGGTTTTGTGGGCTGTGTGATCTCTCTCCACCGCTGTGGCCTGAAAGCAGCCATAGGTAAAACAGAAAGGGGTGGGCGTGGCCGTGTTCGATTAGACTGTATATACAGACAAGCAGGGCTGCCCTGGTAGGCCAGGGGTCAGGAACCTGCCCGCCCGCGCTGGGCGCTCGGGTTCAGGCCCTGGCCCCTGAGGGTCCCATACGCCGCAGGGCACCCCAGCCCACGGGCCGTACTGAGGAAGCCCCACGCCAACAGCCTGCTCCCAGCAGCCAGAGGAAGCCATTATGCAGCAACCAGCACCGCCCAACAGAAATAAAGAAGCAGCTCTCAAAGAACGGAAACAGGCGGCGCAGGGTTTGGTCCTGGGCTGTACTTTCCTGACCTCTGCGGTAGAGGGTGTATTTAGAAGGAGATGCGCCGCTGATAAGATCAGCTGAGTGATTGGTCTGGATTGGGTCAAAAGAATTAAAAACGTGGGTTCCAAGCCAGGACTTTGAGCACACGGGTGGAGGGGAAGGAGCGCTGAGGGACTGTTAAGGAGTGTCCGGGGACAGTTGGGGTGCTCTGGGATGGGGTGGGGTCGCTCGTGACGGAAGACCTGCTCTGGGACCTGCCTCCAGGAGCCTTGCATGTTCCTGGACACCCCTCCGCCTCGTCTCTGAGCTCTCCAGGAAGACAGTCTTGTATTTTTATAGGCATCTTGGACGGGGGAGCCTGCTGGGATGCTGTCTATGAGGTCGCACAGAGTCACCCAAAATGATTTAGCAGCAGCACCTAATGGAAAGGCGTCCCAGGAGACTCAGTAGTAAAGAAGCCACCCACCATGCAGGAGACTCAGGTTCAATCCCTGGGCCAGGAAGATCTGCTGTAGAAGGAAGGTGCAACCCACTCCAGTATTCTCGCCTGGAAAATTCCATGGACAGAGGAGCTGGTGGGGTGCAGTCCATGGGGTTGCAAAGCAGCGGACCTGACTTACTGACTAAACAGCAACAGCTGATGCCGAAGTCCTAATGCAGACATTAGTGCTTGGGGGCATTGACGAGGTTTAGAGCGTACCCTGTGTGAATCTCCGGCCCAAGGGGTGGGCACGGGCCCTGCGACGGAACGCCAGGCTCCCGTGAGTGATCATGGGGCTCGGTAGGTTTGTGGCATTGCCTCCCTCCAGGCTTCATTCAGCCTTGTGCCCGGAGGAGGACGCTCCCTGCCGGATCACCTGTGCGTAGAGGTCTTGCACACACACAGAGGCCTTGCACGCGCAGTGCCCACCTCCGCACCTCCGGGCTGGCCGCAGACGTTTCCACACGCAGCTACCTGAGCTGCTTGAGACACGGAGCCCTCAGGGCCTGCAGCTTGGCACTCAGCAACAGCGCTTCCCATCACACAGTCCCAGGAGGACGCCCTGAAGTCCTCTCCTCTAACAGCTGAGATAATTTAGCTGTATTCTGCCACTTGAGCCCCACGCGGGGAAGGGTGCTGGGTAAGATGCTGAACTACGTTCCACCTGAATTCTTCAGTCCTCTCGACCCTGAAAGGTTCTTATCTTTTGAAACGTGAGTGCTAACTTGAAGACACTGAGGAGTTTTTCTTTCTCTATCTCTAACTTGGGATCAGGAATATATCCTTCCTCAGCCACCAAGTCTTGTGTTAATGGAACTGAAACTCTCCAGGGAAGTATCCCAAACCTATTAGTGCTCCCAAGCACTAAGGCTTGCATTAGGACTTGACATTAGCTGAGGTGTCTATAAAAATTCGCACTTGCAGCCAGATCCCCAGTGGCCTCACCGCGGAAGAGACTTTGGAGCACTCGTCTTCTACCCAGGAGCTGGAACAAGGTTCACTACTTCCGGGTGTCCATTCTGCAACTCAGCTGAGCACCATCTGCAGTTCTTGGCAGAGTATAGCCCTGCTTCTGTCCCAACAGTGGAAAAATGCATTTGATTTTTAACTATTGTCACCCAAGATGCATTGAGAGAGAATTGTGGAATTTTAAGAAAAGAGAGTTTTTTTAAGATGAGTGGTTGATTTTCTGTTTACTTCTTTACATGTCATTTTCCCTCCTATTTCATCACCTGGTGCTGTAACATAACCCCTCAGCATTCTGGCTCATGTCTTGCCAGCAAATCCTTACCTTTAGCATGCAGTCACAAGCAAAGTGGTTTTTTTTTTTAATTTTTCACTTGATTTAGCAATGATTTTTCTTTGAGACAGTGTTTAGAATCATCTTAGGTGAAATCTTCTGAATTGGTGGCTATGTTTTGCTGTTTGTGTGGCAAGTGTTAACCAAAGTACATTTTTCAGTTTTGTGAATGAGACCCCAGAAGCCAGGAGGCCTCCTTCTCAGCCTGGATGGCATGTTTGGATCACCCAGGGATCTTTTAGCAGTACTAATGCCCAGGCCCTCCCTCAGATTAATTGAGTTTCATTCTCTGGGTGTGGGGTCAGGGATCCAGCATTTCCTTAAAAGATCCCCTGATGATTCTAACGTGCGGCCAGGTTTGAGGAGCCCGGCCTTTTAAAACGCACATCCCAGCTGTGGGCCTCCACACTTGAAAGCCCTTTGTCAACAGAGAACAGGGTGACTGCTTCTCTGAGCTCCTTCCACCAAGGGCCGCGCCCTCGTCTGGAGGAGCCCGCGCCCGGTGCTGTCTTTCCACACCCTCCAGGGGCTCCGTGGCTCTCCAGTTTTATTGAGGTATAACTTTATTTATATCGCTGTGTAGTGCTGTGTAAGTGTGAAAGGTACAGCATAATTATTTAACACACATCCATAAGTGTTTACGACAATAATACTCCACATTTTCTCAAGCAGGCAGTCCCACGTGTTCAGCTGTGTGGCACCTCCCCCACACACGGAAAGCACGGAGTCCTTTGAGGGCTGGGCCCATCCCTTGCTGCTCTGTGTCACGGTATACCGTGCCTAAAGCACAGTGAGGACTCAACATATGAATGAAGGCAATTTATTAGAAAACATTGTTTTGTGGGGAGCCGTAGCACAGGTTGGAGACAGACTGCCTGGCTTCAAGTGACAGCTCGGCCACTCACCGATACAGCCTCGAGCGAGGGATTTAGTGTTTCTCTGCCTCAGTTCACTTTCTGGTGGGTTTCCCGCTTCGCGCGTGTGGGAATTGAGTGAGGCACTACCGCTCGTGTAGCGGCTGACGTTGTGCCTACTAGTCTGTGCTTATTCACTCAGTTGTGTCCGATCCCATGGACTGTGCCCACCAGGGTCCTCTGGTGAATCTGTGCCCACCAGGGTCCTCTGTCCATGGGATTTTTCAGGCAAGAATAAACAGATGTGCACCGTTATTATTACCTTCTAATTGTTTTCTATCTGGATATAAGTCTAAGTATTTTCTGAGATAGAGATGAAATGGGTCAAACCATGAAATGGGTCAAACCTAGTGAAGTTTGCATGAGTCTGATCTGGGTTGACTGGGCCTTCCCGCCCTTCTCGTCCAAGGCCTCCTCGGCTGGCATTGGGAAAGGAGTACACAGAGCTACGTGGAATCAGCTGGTGGAAGACTCTGCAAGATAAAGAGATGATCCTGGGTTTTGAAAGGATGTGCTATATAGCAAGACAGTGAAATAATTCAAATTCTGTATGAGCAGAATTATTCTGTATGATTTTACTGATTAGAAATAGTGGATACTAGAAACAGGTTGATCCCCCACAATATCTGACATGAAATAATGAAACTCTACTGAGGATAGGGACTGACTCTGAATTTCGTGCTTTAAAACCGCCTAAGTAAAAAATTGCATACGCTCTAACACTTGATGGCCGCAGCCATCCCCCCGGAGGTCCTGACTAAAGCCTCGTCACAGCGCTTTCTGCTCATGGAGGTGCAGTAGTCAGAAGGCTAGAGGAGAGAAGATAAGTGAGGAAGAGAGAGCAAGCAAAGAGCCAGGTTATTTATTTCTCATGTTGCATGCCCTAAAAGTACCAGGATTTTTTACAGTCTCATATATGCAAGATCACCATAGTGATAACTAGAAATTACAGTGAGTGCAACCTGAAAATAATATAGCTGTAAACATCATTGCTCCATTTTTCTCTACACTTTACTTGCAGGTAAAATGAAAAGTGACATGCAATATCTCATAGTACAGTACTCACACATCATCTGAATTCTGTAACCATGAACTGTTGCTGGTATCACGGGGTTGATGGTGATCATCCCTGACTCATTCATCCATAGAGGAGGAGCCTCCACTTCCAGATCATACTTGGGAACATTGGCTGGAAGATGCATTAAAATTCAAGCTAAATTATGTTTGACCTAAATGTAAATAGTGATTCTTATCTTGGATATTCAACCTTGGGAATTTTAGTATTATAGGAAGGAAGTTTGTAGATCCCAGAAATGCAGGGCTATGCATGACAGAGATTATGTTCTGCTGATTTGAAAATATTTCTTTTCATATATAGCTCCAATAAATATTTCAAAATCCACAGAAGAGATAACAACCAAAGGATAAGGAAGGGCCACTATTATTCAGGTATAAAAGTGAAGCATATGGCTGTTTTCTAGAAGATATGTTTATGGTAATATAACATGTGGGTAGCATATGGAGAAGGTCAAGTTGAAGCCTTCTGGAGATTGGACTAATATATCACCACTAAGCAGACGGAAACTGCAGTGCCTTACCACCCACTGACTGTCTCTCTCAGAATTAAAGGAGCTTTCTAATAGCTTAAAGTGAGGTTGTTTTTAAAAGTAAAAATCATTTAGATACATATTTACATACAGTGTATTTATTTTTGTCTTTAGTATTGTAAATGATCTGACTGTCATTTGTGAAGGCTGATGTAGGTAACAGACAGCTAAGTGACTAATAACCCTTTCCACCCTAGATTCATAGATACCAGTGACTTTGATGGCTGGAATCATGTTTTCCCACACAGTTTTTCTCAGTAGGAGCTGTCTCATTTCCTGATTACTGATAACCAGATTCATCTCAGCTTCTCTGTTTTCCCAGAACTATTTTTTTTTTTTTAACAGCTTGGCTGTATCATTTTGAATGGTACTTCACTGGGCTCTTTAAAGACTTTCTAACACTCCTCCGGCTTATGTTAATCCCATTTGGGGTCACCATGAAGCAGTTGTTTTCCTGTCTCACCCGCAGGCTTGCGTAATCCACTAGAAGCCTGTTGTCACCCGCACTTCAGCCCGGTGAATTTGCAGTGGTCCGGGGCTGTGTTATTTGGGCTCCCCTCTCATTGTTTGCCTTTAGCCCACGTACTGCTCACAGGTGATGCTGACGAAATTATGCAGATAATCAGATGTGACCAGTCCAGGGCCCTCGCCATGTCCCAAAGGTTGGACATTCGTCACTTTGAACTTGAGCTTGTTGCTGCAATGAGTGTGCACCCTGTCTGCCCAGCTCAAAGGTCGTGCCAGCCTTCTTGATTTGATTTTCTGCCCTGGCAGTCAGTACACCGTTAGGCAGAGTGCCGCCAGTGACCCTGCAATCTCAGTGTCACAGGGAGTGGCGTGTGCGGCTCTGCTGATGGGGACGAGCGTGTGAGCGCGCGCTGCAGTTCAGTTCAACATCTGTTTATCGCNGTGTGCACCCTGTCTGCCCAGCTCAAAGGTCGTGCCGGCCTTCTTGATTTGATTTTCTGCCCTGGCAGTCAGTACACCGATAGGCAGAGTGCCGCCAGTGACCCTGCAATCTCAGTGTCGCAGGGAGTGGCGTGTGCGGCTCTGCTGATGGGGACGAGCGTGTGAGCGCTCACTGCAGTTCAGTTCAACATCTGTTTATCACACGCCTGCCGTTGGCTTAGAAATACGCAAGGTGCCACAGGAGAGAAAGAAATGCAGGGACATTTTCCCTCTTCCACGGGCCTACAGTATTATTGCCAGCCGACAAAAATCCATCTCACAATTAGGAGAGAGACGAGAAGCTCTGGGAGGCCAGAGTGCGCTTCCCAGGACCCCGGCCACTGATTTTTTCTGCAGAAAGGTCTGTAGCCGTGAGCTGCTTTTCTGTGTGAGCGTTCTGAAAGCTCCCACGTCAGTGACTGTCTCACCGGCTGTTAATGACATTCAGAGCTGCTAAGTGGAGTTTCCCAGAAGATGAAAATCAGCCTAACACTGGCTCCTGAGCGCTTTATTCTGCCCTCTGAGAATCACTGCACACAATAGATTGAATAAGATGGGGCTGATAGACATCTCCGCTTCACCAACTGGTGACTGAGTATCTCAGCCTATTTATGTTCTGATGATACGGGATGTTTCATATACATCATGTAATTTTTTTTTTTAATCTCTAGGTTAGTTCATGCCGTTTTATGTTTATGAGAACATGGCATTTTTGCCTAAAATAATAGGACTTATTTGTTACCCAAGTTTTATCTTGTTTTTTAAAAAACCTAAACATTTTAATATGCTCACAGTGGCTGTCGTGTTTTCTCAGCTGTTTTTCTTGCCCACGGTAATCTGCAGTGATGAATTGTTTAGTCCAGGTTTTGTTCCTCTTGGAGTTTCTGTGCAGTGAGTTCCTGCTAGCCTGCTTAGTATAATACAAAAGTTAAGTGTTCAGTACAAGTTCATGGTGGGGAAAGGTGATCATCCTATTTCTCTTGTAATTTATAACCTGGAGAGTTTACCACTGTGAAACATTTAGGAAAGTGGCCTTGCCACGCAGCCTCCTATTTACACATGGGATTTACTGGTCCAGGGTTCGGTCAGAAGTCAACACAAAACAGGAACGGAGCCTCTCATGTCTTGTCTCTTGGAAATGTGTGCAGAAAATTCCACAGGCAGATGACTGTGCCGTGAAAATAATGGGCTTCTTAGCACATCTCGAGACTTCACCTACATCGGGGCCTTTGTGTAACACATCAGTCAGCCTTCTCATGTGAAGTCATCAATAGTTCTGAATTCAGGAGAGCAGCACAAAAGAATACTTGTTAGATCTTCCAAGGTAGAGGGCGGCCCGGGGGAGGAGGGGTGGTTAGCCAGAGGCAGAAGGGAAGCAGCAGTCCTCAGAGGACCCCTAGCCTCCAGGAATGATTTTAGAGGAAATAAATAGTAAATTAAATGACCTGCAAGCTTCTCTGACCCCATTCAACAATAGGTTGAATAATCTTGTTACATAAAACAAGGAAAGGATTTATACATTGATGTTTTCAGTAATAAGAACATGAGCAAATTTAAGAGTGTAAAATAGTTACATAAACACCAAAGCTACCGAATACCTTAATGAGAAATTATAAAACACTGCATTTGAGAAATCAAGCTCATTCTCAGACTTACCCAATAGTGCAATTAACACAAATTAAAAGGAAAAATATCAATGCAGCTTTTTAAACAGCAATCGCATGTGCAGTAGTGATAAAGAAAAAAGACTTTTTTTGAGCAGATGGCATGCAGCAAAGTGACTGGTATGAACTATAGTATTATTAACATATGGGTGTTAATAATATAAGTGAGTGTTTTAAGTTCAAAAGAGAATTCCCAATTAAATTTTTCTGTGTTACTTGACTCTTGACTATAGTAGTGTCTACACAGGCCCAGCGCCTCCAGGATTTCTTGAGCTTGGAAACAGCCTCCTAATTGGTGAGCAGGTGGCATGTGGTGCCCTGGGCCCTCCCCCACCCGCTGCTCCCCTCCCTGGCTTCTTCCCCTGTTCAGTCTGATTTGCAGAATGAGATTTTTAAAACCTATTGGACACGCTGGTGCTGGCATTTCAGCTCAGATATGTTACTCAGCATTCTTCTTTGGCTTCGTAAATGGAGAATGGCCCTTTATGCCAGCTTACACGTTTACACCTTTCAAAGGTGTCGAAGAAAAAGTGGTATATGTAATTCCACTTGATAGAATTATACAATAAAAAAGACATTCTTTTTATTGTATCATTCCTTCTAAAGTACTCCTAGGGTATAAAATGTTTTTAAGGCAAACCATGCGAGTACACATCACCTTCTTTCTTAAAGACCGCTAACAATCACTGGAAAGTCTTCTGTTACGACTGACAACACTTGTTAAGAGAGATGTCGTACAGTATTTTGAAATGAGATGTGTGTGTGTATGTGTATAAATATAGAAAGAGACAGAGAAATGTGTGTGAGTGTGTTCATATGCCTCTTCTGAGAATCAAGAACAGTATTTAGTTTTAGTTTGGTTTTTATAGAAAAGCTAAGGCAAGTCAATAATATTCATATACATTTGCTAAGGTCTCCTGCCAATGTAAAATGATGGCAATTACTTTCAAATCAGTTCTTAAGAGTCCTTGATTTTTGAAGGCTGCTATTCATACATGGCGAACAGAGTCTAATCTAGGCATCCTTGCATCTTCTCAAAGGAAATAGACATGTAAGTAACACATATAAAATGCCACTTTCCATTTAAATAGCACCTTGTGTGAACTAAGTACAGTGGAGCAAAAGCCATCTCGTTGATCTACTGACCATTCTTTTCTGTAGACAGATGGCAGTGATGACCTCCTTGGAATAAGTCTCACAGATCACCTGAGCTGACATCCACACCTTCAGAGCGCATTGTATTTCCAGTCATACCACTGCTATGTTTTAAGCCAAGATTTGGTACCTGGCTTTTTAACACTTGCGCACTTTTCAACCTTATGCACTGACAAAGAACACGGAAGCATGTGACAAAATGTGTACGAGTAGCTCAGAATGCATCTTAAAGCTTTTACAGGAAATATGACACGTGACGATCCCAGCTCTTAAGACTCCTAAAGTCAGGGGCCTGTCTGAAATGCACTCTCTAGCAGTGGCTGGGATTCCCCTCTTCCCCTTCCCCCAGGACAGATGCTGGAGGCTGCATTTCAGACACAGTAACTAGAGCCAGTCTGTAGACAGTATGTTGTGAAAGAAGAGAAGAAAATCAAAGAAAGAAAACAAAATAGGAAAGAAAATAATAAAGCAACCTTTAACAATAGGAGTATGCAACTAGTTTCAGAAAGAAAAACACACCTTTGGCAAAGTTACCCTGCTTAAAAAGGTTTCAGGCTTGACTGAACTTCTCAATAACTTCAGTGTAGGCACAGAAATTTTAAAGTATTTTTTGAGTATCAGAATATTGTGTCTGTTTATTCTGTCATATTGGCTATTTTGAAATTAAAAAGATTCGTTTAGTTTATACAAAATGTTCATTTAATATATTGGATGAGTGAAAAAAAGGATGACTTGTTCTCACTGAAATCTGCAGTACAATGTACATAATTAAATATGTCATTTGAAATAGCTTTTTTTCCCTCGAAATTCACTATGGTATTATTATTATTCTACAATAAAAAGAATTCTTTTCCCAAAGCCTAGATTTGTCATGGAAAGTAAAACAGGTGGAGCAAATCTGAGTCAGTCAGAGAGACGAGCGTGTCAGAAACCACAGAGGAATTGGCAGTTTACCGGCCCTCACAGTGGTGCCTCGACCCCTGAGTCCTAGTTACGTGCCGCGCAGTCACAGGCCCTGGAGTCTGAGAGCAGCCGCTGTCCTCGTCTCACCTGAGAATCCAGATGTCTTCCTTTGTATGATCCTGGTGTGAAGCTGATTATGTGGGATGAGAGTTCACACCCTTTACGCTTCTCCGATTCCCANCATGAGCCAGCCAAGTGATAAAACAGTTCTTAAAGAAATTTGCCAGACTCGATGACAGAACAGTACAGAGCAGAGCAGAGGCCCGGCCTGCCGCAGCATTAGCAGAGAAGGCCGTCCCTAGAAGGAAACACCTCGGCCCCAGCGCGAAGGGCCAGAAGGGACTAGGCACAGACGCGTGGGACAGAGACACCTGCAAAGAGACACAAAGACCCTGCGGAGGGCGAGTGTGGCGAGTTGAAGTTACTGCCAGAAGCCCAGCACAGCCTGGATGCCTGTGAATACGCCAGAGGAAGTCCGATAGGCGCATACAGTATTCATNAGACACAAAGACCCTGCGGAGGGCGAGTGTGGCGAGTTGAAGTTACTGCCAGAAGCCCAGCACAGCCTGGATGCCTGTGAATACGCCAGAGGAAGTCCGATAGGCGCATACAGTATTCATCCCGTGTGGGCAGTGCACTCAGCTGTTAAGATATTCCAGATGCAGTGGGAAGCCCACAGAGTGTTAGGCGGAGGAAAGTGATCAGAAGAATGTTTGTTTTAATTTACTTTGGCTGCTGTACAGAGTGGACTGGGGCTGGGGGCAGCGTGGCGGAAAGGTGGCCGCTGCTGTGGTCCAAGGACGATCGATGGCGGCCATGGCGATGGACAGAAGTGAGCAGATTCAGGGCATATTTTGGTGGTGGGATAAACAGACTTTGCTGATAGATTGGATTTTCTTCTGGAATTTATGTGAAATTACTGGAGCATTAGTTTCAGGAAGAATACGTATAAATCCAGACTTTATAGATATGGAAATGTAGGGAAATAGGGAGCAAAAATTTCACAGCCGCCAACTCCCATCCTTCCTTCACCCTGGACTTTGTCCCCTGGGGGGTGGTCTCCCTGGGAACTCTTTGCCTTTGTATACACAGATGGGGGAGTAGATGGAACAAGGGAAGAGTCGCTTTCCTGCAGCATTTCTGTGGCTCCTCCCGCAAAGCTCTGCAAGAATTATGGGGCCCTGTAATGATATTGGCAAGTATTTCTTAGCATCACTGTGTTCCACAGATATCTGATTAGAACTATTGTTTTTGGCTTTTTGTCATGTTCATAACATTTTATTTTTTTAATTTAAAAATACCTTTATTATTAAAAGGTAGTTGATTTTAAATGTGTTAATTTCAGGTATACAGCAAAATGAGTGAGTCATACACACGTGTGTGGATGCATGCTAAATCGCTTCAGTCGTGTCCTCCTCTGTGTGACCCTGTGGCCTGTAGCCCACTAGGCTCCTCTGTCCATGGGGTTCTCCAGGCAGGAACACTGAAGTGGATGGCCATGCCCTCCAGGGGATCTTCCGAGCCGGGGACCAAGCCAGCCTCTCTTACATCTTCTCCGTGGCCAAGAGTGCTCTCTATCACCAGTGCCCCTGGGAAGCCCAACGTAGGCCCTTCTTCATAGGCTTGTCTCTTAAGATGTATTACAAAGTACCGCAGTAGGTCATCAGTGGTTATCTCTTATGAGTGTGTGTGCCGAGGCACCTCAGTCGTGCCCGACTCTGTGTGACCCCGTGTTCTGTAGCCCGCCCAGCTTCCTCAGTCCGTGGGATTCTGCAGGCAAGAATGCTGGGGTGGGTTGCCATGCCTCCTCCGGGGGATCTTCCCGACCCAGGGACCAAACCCACATCTCTTAAGTCTCCTGCACTGGCGGGTGGGTTCTTTCCCATCCAGTTCAGTTCAGTCGCTCAGTCGTGTCCGACTCTTTGCGACCCCATGAACCGCCACACGCCAAGCCTCCCTGTCCGTCACCAACTGCCTGAGCTGGCTCAGACTCATGTCCACCGAGTCGGTGGTGCCATCCCGCCGTCTCACGCTCCGCCTTCAGCACTAGCTCCGCCGCAACCGTGAGTGTGTGTCGCTCCCAAACTCCAGATTGAACCCCGCTCCCCTGCTTCTTTTCCCCTTTGGTCACCGTGTTTGTTTGCTATGTTTGTGAGTCTATTTCTGTTTTGCAAATAAATCCACATTTTAGATTGAGAGTAAAATTCAAGAAAATCTGTTGAAGCATTTAGAAATCAGAAAAAAATTTTTTTTAATATTTTTACTTTTGCTAGCAGACACATATACACTTATATACCTTCTCATAGTTATATATTATTTTTGTAATAATTTAATATGTGTTCCCTCTAGGTAGTAGTAAAAGTAATTTTATAGCACTTAGGTTAATTTATCAGATTTAATAATGCCAAACAAATGTGGCTCATTTTAAGTAATGAGACTAGAGAAGGAAACGAAGCATCAGGAAAAATTGGAAACCACAGAATAATTAGATTTAGGCTTTCAAAAGCATTTGGCTCCATATCCTCCACCCCTCCCCAAAGGAAATAAAAGGGCAGGCCATTTAAAAATGAATTTCTCTCTGAAGACTTTTTCCCTGTTGTGTCTGTTTAGTCTGAACAGTCTTCAGTATTGACAGGGAGTTTCTTTTCACCACCGCTATGGCAGGTCCCTTTGAGGCAGGGAGAGTCCACCTTTCATTGCCTTGCGTTATTTCCCCTCTGCTGAACTATGGCAAGAAAGGTAAATGGTAAAATGGCAGTGCAGAGATGGAGAGCCTTAGACCAGTCAGTCCTGCACCAGGGGAGAGATTGTTTTCTGTTTCCTAGCATCGGTGTATGTTTGGGGGGAAAAACTTTGCTTTAGCAAGAAACTCTTCTTCCAGAGAGATAATTAGGAAATACCTAACTTCTGTTTTAAGAGCACGTTTTCTACAAACCGGTGCACGCACCTACAGTGATGACTGTGTGATCACGGGCGGGCCTACAGCTGCGTAACAGATGAAAGAACCTTACTGGGAAGATTAGGGATACATGCGTCTTGCTCTTATGGTAATAATATGTTAGGAATTAATCCTGTTAAAACCACCACCTCTTTCACTTCAGACTCTTGACTCTTCCCCAGAAATAAAATTTTGAAGCTATTGATCAGTGAACTAAATATGCAAGCTATATGTTTTCCTTAAATCTGAGTACGTAAGGTCATTTAGAAGCAATAGTAATTGTGGAGTTTCTGTATGTAAAGTGAAAAATGTGATGTTTCTACATGCAGTATAACCTCTTCAAAAGGAATATCTGGCAGGTATTTTGGGGGAGGTCATCTTTGCTAACTTTTAATAAAATCAAAGTAGCTTTTTATCTGTTAGAAAGAATCCTAGAGCTAAACTCACTTAAGTAAATAAAGGTTTAAAAGAATAAATGTTTCACAGCCAAGGGTGTGATGGATTGCTACTGTATATATATTTTCCTGAAAAGCTAGTCAGAGCCTTTTTTTCCCACTGCCTCTTTAATCTTCGTGAAAAGCTTTCCTTGGAGCTTGAGCGGGCCCCATAGGAGCCTGTTTTCTCTTTATGTGTTTCTACGTGCTGCTTCTCTTTACCACATTTTAACATATGCTCATGTTTCCTTCACCAGTGCTCAAAGAGCAATCGTATTTTCTCCTATTAACTATTGTTTAAAATTCCCTTGTTTATGGTTGAGAGGGACTCTCCAAGAGCTTCTTTTCCCAGGGCAGCTTTAATATTTTTAAAAGCTCTATAGGTGGATGGTAAGAAATTAATCATTTTGTAATATTATCTACCATCCTTAAAATATTTGGATAGTTAATATCTCCATGCCAAACGAGGTCAGTTATAAGAATAGGTGGACTGAAGAGAGTAACTGCTGACACGCCATGAGAAGCGGCCACGTGCAGTCTCTGTGATCCCTGCGCCTTAACCTCTGGAACACATGCAGAATAGCAGTCAGCGTGTGTCAAGAAAGGAGTTCGCTATTTGGGTGTCAGTGTATTACCGTAATTTTTTAAAAGACTGAGGGGCTTTTCCTCCCCTTGAAGCATACTTCTTTGAAATTAAAGAATCTTTCCTTCAGAAGAAAATTACTGTGTTAGAGAAAAACAGAACCTTGTGATAGATAATATGCTCTTTTATATCATTTTATTTACTAGAGAATCATTATGTGTTTATGGGTAAAATCTTATGAGAGCTTATTAACTGAAGAAGTCCTTTTCTGTATGTTTCAGTTTTCACATTTGGCTCATAATCTTTTGTATAAAAGGAAGCGATTGTTCTTAGCTGTTGGGCAGATGGGATGCTCGAGAATCAAAGGCTTTAACGCTTTGTAAAGAGCCCTCCGTACTTGCTTGCTCTTCTCTGAAATCTTGGGTAACGTAACTCTGCAGCAGGAGTTACCATTGCATTTTTCCTCATATGGCTAATTGCTGACAGCGTGCATTGCGACTCTGAGCCATTATTTAAATATTGCTATTATATAATGTTGTTATTACATAATGTTACAGTTATTATTAGAGGCTGTTTATTATTTACAACATTTCACTCTGTCATGGCTAATTCACCAAAATAGATTAACCTTTAACATTTTGAATATTTGAAGAGAAATTGACTTCGCATTTGTTTTTCTATTTGGTGTCTTTTTATTAAAAGTCAGTGGACTTAGAGACCATCATTTTTAATAACCACTGAAGCCTAGTTCTTAGATGACAAAGTTTAACATATTTTTTACATGACTTATTCATCTGTGTAGTTTACAATTATCATTTTTAGGTACATTTATTTGTTGTTGCTGTATTTTCTTTAAATATTTCATCAGTTACTTTATTGTGCTTCGTTTTCAAACAAAATTCAAGTCAGTAGTCCAACAAAAATAAATAGGTCTCCAGTTCTCCATTAACTTATCAGAGAGGAGAAGTCAGTTACAGACAACTCAAAAATGTTCATTAGTAACTGAAAAAAAATTTTTTCTTAAAAGTACCAAATGTTCCTAATTTATTTTGAAGTGGAAAAAATATTGCCATGGCTGTCTTGTCCACCTCCTTCACTCATGGCAACAATAAAGGAGAGGCTTCTTTACGTAACTTGGACAGGCTAGTTATTCTGCTTCCTTTGACTTGAGAGGTGCCTGTTAGACAGTAAGACATTGACTGGAGATCATGACACAGTAATCACCAAATTACACACTGGAATAGTCTCTCCATATCCAAGGGAGGCACCTGCATTCACTTATTCATAAGATGCAAGGAGGAAGAGCAGGAAAGGCGGCAGGTGGCCAGAGGAATTATGACTATAAACAGTAAGTGAGGTCGCTCAGTCATGGCCAACTCTTTGCGACCCCATGGACTGTAGCCTGCCAAGCTTCTCTGTCCATGGGATTCTCCAGGCAAGAACACTGGAGTGGGTTGCCATGCCCTCCTCCAGGGGATCTTCCCAACCCAGGGATCAAACCCAGGTCTCCTGCATTGCAGGCAGATTCTCTACCATCCGACCCACCAGAAGAGCTCTGGGAGCAGTAAATGAAGATGCAAATAATGCATATTCTTTTTTTGATGTGACAGCAAATGTATCTGCAACCCCCATAGCTCTTTATCTCTCCACAATCCAGAGCAAATAAATAGTAAGTGGACTCCCCACTCCTCATCTTCTGGTATAGTGGGAGATTAAGAGCTTGAACTCTGGAATCCTCTCTGTCATTTACAGCAGAACCGTTGACAAGTTGCTTACCTTTCTAAGTCATTCTTCAGTTCAGTTCAGTTCAGTTTAGTCGCTCAGTTGTGTCCGACTCTTTGCGACCCCATGAACCACAGTACGCCAGGCCTCCCTGTTCATTACAATCTCTTGGAGTTCATTCAGGCTCACGTCCATCGAGTCCGTGATGCCATCCAGCCATCTCATCCTCTGTCGTCCCCTTCTTCTCCTGCCCCCAATCCCTCCCAGCATCAGAGTCTTTTCCAATGAGTCAGCTCTTCGCATGAGGTGGCCAGAGTACTGGAGTTTCAGCTTTAGCATCATTAAGTTTCAGCTTCAGCATCATTCCTTCCAAGGAAATCCCAGGGCTGATCTCCTTCAGAATGGACTGGTTGGATCTCCTTGCAGTCCAAGGGACTCTCAAGAGTCTTCTCCAACACCATAGTTCAAAAGCATCAACTCTTGGGTGCTCTGCCTTCTTCACAGTCCAGCTCTCACATCCATACATGACCACAGGAAAAACCATAGCCTTGACTAGACGGACCTTAGTCAGCAAAGTAATGTCTCTGCTTCTGAATATACTATCTAGGTTGGTCATAACTTTTCTTCCAAGGAGTAAGCGTCTTCTAATTTCATGGCTGCAGTCACCATCTGCAGTGATTTTGGAGCCCCCCAAAATAAAGTCTGACACTGTTTCCACTGTTTCCCCATCTACTTCCCATGAAGTGATGGGACCAGATGCCATGATCTTTGTTTTCTGAATGTTGAGCTTTAAGCCAAC
>SJYW01018179.1:183470-234786 GCA_006410735.1 Raphicerus campestris
AAAAAAAAAAAAAGACCATGTCAGTCTTGAGTTGGGTGCAGCTAGACTGTTAAACAGACAAGTCAATTTGCCGAAGGTACCTCATCTTCATTCATTGAGCTCTCAGGGAGAGTTTTATTAACCTACTGTGTTTTCAGGGGTCTATACCGCTTTTGCCCAGTGGGCCATTACCCAGTGGGATTGAACCGGTTGAGATCCTTGCATAGACTCAACATCTTCTTAACGGAAAATGAAAACAGTATCATATTGCCTTTTGAATCCATTTGAAAAGAGAAATATTTTTAGAAAAAAAAAGATAATTGAAAAGCTCTGTATTCATCTTTGTGTGCCCTAGGACATTGATTTTTCCAACGTAATGTATTACACGGCGAAACAGTCCTGTGGACTTTCATACATATTAGTGACTCCGCAGCCCAGAGCACACGTGGCAGACCTCCCACACTCAGAGATTGAGCGTGCCTTGCGGTGTTTCCATCTGACCTCAACCCATTTGGGAAATAAAACTCTCCATACGCTACAGGGAGAACATGTCTTCTCCCTGTCATTCCTGCCTTCGTACGTGTCTGCGTCAGGAAGCCGGTGCAGGCCTCCTTGCTCAGATCCTGCCTGGCGATGCCCCAGGCGTCTGCCACAGTCTTTAAAGTCCTCGGCACAACTGGCCCTCCTGCCCGGCCACAGGCAGCGTGAGCTTTGTACGAACAGGTGCGCCTTAGACGCTGATGCTGAGTTGAGTCAGAACTCTGCAAGTCCGGGCCAAGTCAGCTTGAGTCGCGTGCCTTTGTCTCCCTGGAAAGCAGGAGGTGGAGGGAGGAGCCGCGGGGACACCAGGAGAGGGAAGAGGAAGCAAATGTTTTATTTCAGCGTCAGGTGTGGGCGCCCGGCATCCCTGAGAAGGGCTCTTCCTCATCAGGCCGGGGAGGGCGCGTCGTGGCCGCGGGTCTCGGCCTCGCCTTCGGCCCCGGCTTGGTGTCTTCTCGTCTCGCCTCTCCGCTGTCCTGCTGCGTGGTGAGGTTGTGGACCTGATGCGCCGTCGGTCCTGGGCCCCTCGGGGCTCACAGGAGCCGACCCAGCCGCCTTGCCCCCTGGCCGGGGCAGAAAGGGGAGTTCGGGGCCGCTCACCCGGCAGCTCTGCTGTGCAGCACGCAGGCTGAGCGCGGCCGCGTGCAGCGCCCGGGCTTGTGCGGGGCTGCGTGCGGAGCGCGTGGCTCTCCGGCCCCTGCGTGCAGCTCCTTCCTGCGGCCGCGCCGTCCTCCCGCGCTGCTGTCCCCTTCAGCTGCCGGATTCTGCTGTGAAACATCCGTCATGAGCCTCACTGGAGCCTCAGTGCTGCGTGTGAAAATATGTGGAATATATGGGGATGCATGTGACTGTGGGAATGTGTGTGCCCAGCCAGTGCCCCCTGTATCCTAACACGGGGATGATGGAGACGGGAGAGAAGTCAGATTCCATTTTGGAAGGAAGCACTTGCTGGCAAAAAGCTGACACGGTAATCTAAAATCGGAGGTAGATGTTTAGGATTTTCTAAAACCAGCGCCAGACCTCCTCCTAACACTTGACACTGAAACTCTGCCACGGGGTGCTCTGAGATGAAATCTGAGAGCTGCTCCAGTTTATCATTAATGATAGAGAGCTCCCTAGACTTTACCACTTGTCTTCTATTAGTTAGCTAGTACTGTCATAAAGTGTCTTCCTGGAAATGGGCCTTGGCACCAAATTAGTATGCGTGTGCCTATAGACTTACACAATTTAAAAAAACTGGTTTCTTTTTAAAGCAGAATAAATGGAAATAAGTCTTTGCCAACTGTGTATTTATTTATTCTTTTTATATATTTGCCATGTAAACACAAAAATGTTCCCTTTAGCAGCCTTAACTTTGAACACTGTTGCACATGGTAAATTTAGCACACATTTTCTTTCATAACTAGTGTGATGAAAAGAACCCAGGGACGTTCAGCCTTCAGAATTCCTGAATAAATCACATGCACTCTAAGGTTGTGGTAAGAGTGTGTGGATAATTAACTTCTGACGAGCCTGGAAATAAAAGTTCAGTGACCACCTCCATCTTTCCTATTTAAATCTGAAATCTTCTATTCAAATGATTGTGCCTTGTCTTTACTCAATTTATTATTGTCAAGCAGCATATTTTACTCTCTGACTTTTCATATGATTACATTCTGTGGCTTTGAAGTGCACATAATAGCAGATATTTTTTTCATCAAGCAATAAACAAAGAAGTGCTATGAAAACAGAAACGAACTGTAAACTGTGATCCTGATGTGAGCAGCTTAGTTCCTAGTGGGATTAGGGAGCAATTTTCACGGCTTTGAAAGCAAAGCAAAAAGTTGTAGTAGTGATAAATTATACTATGGAGACCTCTTCAACACTTAGCCTTGGTGAACATTAAACCTGTCTCTTCAACAGGTTTATTGCAGGATTAGGCACTTCCTGGAGAAAGATTCACTCTGCCTTTGGCATTGATGTAAATTTGGTTTCTGCTAGATTTATAAAAGGTGCTAGACAGAAGTCATTCGATTTTCTCAAAAGTTCACTCCAGAATTTGGGGTTGGATTTATTCATATCCCACATGTCACTTCACAGTCCCTTAAAGTTGACCATCCAAAAAATCTCAGGTTCATATTGAGCTAAGTTGTCCCAATCCTCTGTAATAATTCATACCCACCTAAAAACTCGGTTAACTCTTGCTGGCCACCAGAGTTTTGCTGCTTAAGTGACCGAAGTCCGCACTGCGGAGCTTTCTGTGGGCCATGTATTCAGGTTCACGCCCACCGTTTAGAGGCAAGTGCAGCAGGCCACTTTGATTCTCAATCTGCTAACTTGTCAAAAAACTGTCATTTTGAAGTATATCTGAAGACTGAAAAAGTCACAAAACTAAATACTTTTGCTGTTTGGGCTTAAGTTTGGAGTTTGCATTATGCAGTTTTGTTGTAAAACTAGATCTTCAGAGTTTGCTTGGTTATAGTATTGGGCCATCATTCAGTTCATTTATTAAGTATTTATTGAGCACTGTACCCCAGGCATGTCACGGNTGCTGTTTGAGCTTAAGTTTGGAGTTTGCATTATGCAGTTTTGTTGTAAAACTTGATCTTCAGAGTTTGCTTGGTTATAGTATTGGGCCATCATTCAGTTCATTTATTCTTTAAGTATTTATTGAGCACTGTACCCCAGGCGTGTCAGGCACTGGAGATAAAGCAGTGAAAGAAACAAGCCAAACTTGTTGACCTGGGGGGCTTCCCATCTAGTGAATGGGACAAAGTAGAATCAGCTGATAAGCAAGACCAGGCCGGGGAGCTTGGGAAGGGCAGGGAGTCGTGCCATGTATCAGCCAGCAGAGACGCGCTGAGGCAGGGGAGAGTGCCAGCCGCGAAGGTTCTGGAGCCGGCGGCATTGAGTGAATCTGGGCGGAGGGAACTGTCGGTGTACCAAGGCCGTGAGAAGGGAGAATGGTTTGTCTGTTGATCCAACAGTGAGGAGGGCAGTGTAAGTGAGGCAGAGTGCGCCGCATCAGAGGCAGAGAGACGACGGGAGGTAACGGGGACCAGAACATGAAAGCCTTTATTTTAGGACGTTTCTCTGAGCGAGGCTGACTCGAGAGGTTGCCCTTGCAAGGAGGAGAGAGACTTGAGCTGATTCGCTGGTATAAGATCCCTTTGGCCGTTTGTGAGAGTGGTTTCTAGGAAGCCAAAGGCAGATGGAGAGGAGCCGATTAGATGCTGTTGGACTCATCCAGGATTCAGGTGGAGAGGAGGTTGGCTTGGACCCGAGCAGCGGCAGAGGGCTCGGAGAGGCACTTGGCTTCCGGATGAGCGGAAGGCGGAGCCAGCAAGACGCCAGTGGAGCAGACGCGGCTGCGCGAGCCCGCCCGCGTTCCAGCCCCGGTTGCGTGTTGTGTAGAAGGCAAGGCAAGAAAGCCAATTTCATGTAGAAGCCAAGGCAAGAAAGCCAGTTTCCATTTACTTCGTACTCTACAGGCTTTTTCTCCTTCAGATTCAGGAGAAATCTGTGTTTCTGTGTCCAAAAAGAACAACAGCACGATGCAGGTGGTATTTGTTGCAAGGTCACCAAAGCGTTCGGAGAAGGCAGTGGCACCCTCTCCAGCCCTCTTGCCTGGAGAATCCCATGGGTGAAGGAGCCAGGTGGGCTGCAGTCCATGGGGCTGCTACGAGTCGGACACGACTGAGCGACTTCACTTTCACGTTTCACTTTCATGCATTGGAGAAGGCAATGGCACCCCACTCCAGTATTCTTGCCTGGAGAATCTCAGGGACGAGGGAGCCTGGTGGGCTGCCGTCTATGGGGTCGCACAGAGTCGGACACGACTGAAGTGACTTAGCAGCAGCAGCAGCAGCAGCACGAAAACAAGAGCTCATGCATGGCTTCCCTGAATCAGAGGACAAAATCCAGAGGACGGCTGAGCACCCCTAGGTTGGTGTAGTTACTCAGCAAGGTTAAGCAACGGAAATCTACAAAGGAACACGGCACGTCCTCCTCTTTGAGGGGCTGAACGCCTAATGAAAGCACTTTGCCGCCCATAACTCGGTGGAGCACTGAGATTTTATTTATATCATTTACAGAGGTGCATGCCAGCCATGTAACTCTTTCAAACATAAATATAGGTTAAATAGAAATCTATACACATAGATATTTCAATGTATGTATGTTATGTATCCGTCAACAAGCAGTATAGTTACATGAGTGCAAACGTGTGAATATTTCCTTGTTACAAACCTTTTAGTCTTCAGAATTTGCTTGTCTTTTGTGATCAGTACAAGCAATAGTAAAGTGAGAGGTCATATAAGTTACACAAAGCTTTTTGCCCAAAGAGAAAAAAAATCAGTTGATAAAGTTGGTACTCAAATTTTAATGAAAGCACGCTGGTGCAGATGACTTGAAAAAGCGCGCGTGTTGAAGAACAGATTGGGCCGCGGTCCCCGCAGCAGCTCTCGCCTCGCTGTCAGCGCCGCTCCAGCCCCGCCGGCCCCTCTGCCCGGAGCCCTGCAGAAGGCACTCACTGAGCCCCGGCTGGGCCTGCCTGAGGGCTCCCCGCACAGGGAGGCCTGCCCCCTCTTCTCCAGAGCAGAGCCCGCGCTGGCCCCGCTCTTCTCCCGTCGAGGAACCGAGAGAGCAGTTGGCTTTCTCGCGCGTCGGTCGGTCTGCCTCGAGCCCGCTGAAAGGCTCCCTCACCAAGGCCTGAGCCGACGGCACCTGCGAAGCCAGGTGAGGAGGAGGAGGAGGACCCGGGCTCAGGCTTGTGCGGCTCTGCGACCCCGTGGACTGCCCCCAGGCTCCTCTGTCCCCGGGGTTCTCCAGGCGGGGATACTGGAGGGGGTTGCCATTTCCTTCTCCAGGCGCTCTTCCCGAGCCAGGGATCGAACCCGGGGCTCCCGCATTGCAGGCAGGTAGGGCTGTCCTCAGTTTCTCTACAACCCTGTGCTGAATAGAGATAAACTCTGCAGCTGTTCGTCCTCCCTCTGCCGGGTGGAGGTTAAGTCGATAATCTGCGCGTTGCGGAGTGGTGCTTGTGAAATTTTCTGTTTTAACTGGTGTGAGTTCTTGAGGGTTTTTGTGGGCTTTTTTTTTCCCCTTCCCCCTCCCCCTTGTAGTTCCTAAGCTTCCTTTAACTCATTTTGGAATAAGCCAAAATGAAACAAAATCATACATTCTAAATGGAGTGCTTGAAACGGAACTGAGTTCATTGATTAAATATGAAAGGGAGCATCTTTTCGCAAAATGAAAGCCAAGCCTTTTAAATCTTCCCTGAACACTGGTTAATCTTAAACCGGCTTGGCACTAGTTCCTTCATGCGATTTTGCATATCAGGTGTTTACAGACCAAATAGTAGATGAGCTCCAAGTACACCATGTCACTTAATGTCAATGCGCTAACCCAGTTTATTCAGCTCTGCGCTTAGCAATGGAAATAATCTGCATAAAAGTGCTCGGTATGCCACAATTAAGAAGCATGCCTGTGGAAGGCACACTCTCGGCTCATTTTTTTAAGCCCGTCTGTTTCTTGGTATGCTACTTGTGCAGGTTTCACCTTCTTTAAAAAAAAAAAACAACCCACAGCTTTCTAAAGCTTCGATATTATTTCCTCTTCAGGTTTTACAGTGTGCTCAGGCTGTCGATTTTCAGCTGTGGTTTTACCAGCATCCTCACAAGCTCATTTTAAATCCTCAGGAATCTTAGAAATTAGAAAAGAAAATAGAGACCTGCCCCCCGCGCTGTATTATTCCCTCCTAGGAAGCCGACAGCTTCTGTCAGCAGCCGGGAAGCATAGTTGCAATGGCTGTGGTCATNCTCATTTTAAATCCTCAGGAATCTTAGAAATTAGAAAAGAAAATAGAGACCTGCCGCCCCGCGCTGTATTATTTATTCCCTCCTAGGAAGCCGACAGCTTTGTCAGCAGCCGGGAAGCGTAGTTGCAATGGCCGTGGTCGTCCTGGTGGTCCCAATCTACTGATATTTGCAAGTTAACAGGGTTAAATATGTTTTACTTTTATATATTCAAGAAACTTTTACTCATTTCTTTGAAGTGCCCTAAGGAAAGGACAGGAATGCCCTGACAGGCTGTGAAATAGGAAATCCTAAATAGGATTCTTAGACCCAAAGTTGCTCTGTCTTAGTGACACAACCTTTGATCATCCTCAAAGACTAAAATTTTAGCATGTTGAGAAAATGGTTCCTTATTCTGAGGATTTTAAATTCAGAAAACAAACTTCTTTGACCACATGTTGAAGGCATTTTCTCATTCAGTCTATGCTGAAGGTGAAAAATGTACATTATTTCGTAAGAGTTGAACAGGATAAAGGGAAGAGGTAAAATATTCTTGAGTTAAATGGCACATTTTATGCCCAGCAGCCAGGGGAAATAGGACAGCTCAGTTAAGAAGTTTATTTTCTTATATAAGAAAGAAGAAAGACATTCCTATAGCCTGTGCTATGGAATAAAAATAGCAGATTTTAGACTTGACTTCATTTGAAATGATTAAACATAATGCCTATTTATTGTTGAATTTCTTGGAGGAAAGAACAGTCTTGTCAGAAATCGTATATTCTCAAATTTATTTGGTGTCATTTTTATCTCATGAAACTACGTTTTTAAAAAAAGGGAAGCAGGAAGCGATGGAGCTTTAAGGAAAGTTAGAGAGTCAGGAAAGAGGCTGAAGTAATTGGGGTGACCCTGTTCACCTCTGTGCTCGCCTGCGGCGTGGATCCGGGGGGTTCTCACAGCTCCTTTAGCCGCTACCAAGAGCCGTCCCAATCTCCAGGGTACAGTTTGTTTTAGATTTTAAAAGCTTGACCCTAAACTACATTTAGGTGGTCTTACATTTTATAAAACCTTGTGAAACAAGGGATTTGATGATTGTAGTCCCAAACCACCGAGTCTTTATAGAGTAAATACGGACAAATGCCAGGGATCTGTATCTTGTGTTTACTGCACCAGCTACACCATCCAGCGGGACACAGGTGAGGTCTGCTCCACCCAGAAGCAGGAGCCAGCTTAGGTTCTTAGCAGACTTCCCCCCAACACCTACCCAGAAAGAAAAATCTAGTGCCCAAGAAAGAAAGTATTAAATGAGCTTTTATATAATAAGAGAAGCTCTCTGCAAAACGCCAAGAGTGAGAAGTCCAGAGGTGCCTACGAGTTAGCGGGGATAGCTGGCATCAGGCATCCTTTGTCTGCTGGCAGATGTGAAAAGTTCTTTGAGCCAATAGATGTCAGGCTGATTGAACACAGATGGGAGACCGCAAGAACTAGCAATAACGATGAAATGTAGGGAAGTCAAGTTTGGATTAAGGTATTTGGTTCTAGCAGCTGAACAAGGCAGCAGACAAGGCTAGAGTAAACACACCTCTCCTGTTTAGCTGTTGATTTATTATGAGCACCAAAGTTACTTTTATTTTTACATGCAGAAAGGTGCATTCGGGCTCTAAAATTATATGTCCCAAGACTAGATTACGCAAGAACAATGTGGTTCACTGTAAATTTCTTAGAAGCTAAGGAGGGGGAAAAAAAATCTCATTACTTTCTTAAGTTCTTGCAGTAAAGACGGTTGCATATTTTTTCCAGACTATTGGTGGAAATTTTTCTTCACATATAAAGAATAAACCATCCCGCCCCCCGCCCCCTCCAGCCCCTACTCAATCTGGGAAACTGCTCTTATGAAATAGCAGTTCACTAAAATAAAACACCAAAGACATATTAACTAGGGTTCTTTTTTTTATTGTTGGCATTGAATACAAATCAACATTAAATCTGAGACTATTTTTAGTGTCAGATTCCCAGATCCTAAAATAGGGTATACAAATAAAATTTTAAAAATTGGCAAAAATGTTTTACTTATGTTTCATGCAGCTTGTAATGGTTGAGACTATTCATTTAGAATTCAAACGCATCCCCCTCCAGATTCCATATGGCATAAATTTTAGGAAGTTCTAAAAATAATGAAGGGACGCTTGAGTCTAAGCAAATAATATATTTTAAACTTTCAATTATAGTAAGAAACTAGTTTTTCTCTACACAAAAGATAAGTTTATTAGCCTCTCCATCAATGACTAAAATGTAGTTCAGGGTTCTATCCACATTTATTTTTAAAACCATTTATCAAACACATGGAATATGGTCAGGAATCTTTTGGTTGCAATTAGTGAAAAACACCCCAACTCAGCTGGTTTGAACAGAAAGGCAGGGTGGGTTTGACTGGTTCATGGTCCTGAAGGCCCTGAAGAGGTGGTCCCAGTTAGCCATGGAGTTTGGACCAGCACTTCGCATTCTCAGGCTCCAGTTCTGTGTTCTGCGTCGCCTTCCATCTGCCTCCCATCTGCCTGTGGTGTTGTCCGCAGGCAGATTCTCCTTGTGGCAGCGAAAAGGTAGCAGTGGTAAACCCAGTACCTCATTAATACCATCCTGAGTGCACTAAGAATCTGTGGATGGAATTCAAACGTGTTCAGTTCCTCATAGCCTAACTCCAGGGCTGAAGATGGGTTCTGTCAAACCAAAGGACAACTAAGTACTAGGGATCGGTTGGTTCTAAAAGGAAATCCAAACTTCTGCTGAGAATAGAGTGGGATAATGGACAAGATGAACTTCCTCCAGCGGATTCAAGCCTAGGTATTCAAATCAGGACCCTTTTTACTGTTGCAGGGGATATATGCTGGCTGCTTCCTGATTATTCCTCATCCTCCTTCCCTTGTCCTGGGAAGATCCCCGGGAGAAGAAAATGGCAACCCACTCTGGTACTCTTGCCTGGAAAATCCCCTGGACGCAGAAGCCTGGTAGGCTACAGTCCATGAAGTTGCAAAGAGTCAGACATGACTGAGCGACTTCACTTTTCCTTGTCCTAAAAACACTCAGCTTTCCTTTTAGAATCAACCAGTCCCCAGTACTTAGCTGTCCTTTGGTTGGATAGTCTCCTGGATGTGATGTGATGAAAAGGTTAATGGATCTGTTTCACTTAAGGATCAAAGATTCTCAGGGGAGTTCTCAACTGTTCTTATCTAAGTAGTTTTCCAAGAGGATCAAGGAAACTTGCAGGTGATGTCCTCATCATTGTGGTCATCATCATCGCCAGCTCTCTGTGTATCGTCTTTCCTTTCTTTGCTCCTGCCCCAGAAGAAAATGTCTGTTGTCTCAACCCAGCACACGTGCTTCTCTCATCCCGTTTCCTCTGCCCTATGCCAAGACTGGATGCCATTTCTATCCCTCTGCCTCCTCAAGAGNTGTGTATCGTCTTTCCTTTCTTTGCTCCTGCCCCAGAAGAAAATGTCTGTTGTCTCAACCCAGCACACGTGCTTCTCTCATCCCGTTTCCTCTGCGCTATGCCAAGACTTGATGCCATTTCTATCCCTCTGCCTCCTCAAGAGATAACAAAGGCAGCCAAACAAACCTCTCTTCAACTTGTCAGTCCCACACAAAGGATACCTGCCCCTTTTTCCTTCATAGCTCGTCTCTTGGGAATGATATCACAGTCCAGGCCAGCTTCCTGAAACTCCTTCTGAAACTCCTCCTCACCCTCCCATACAAACACACATCCTTCTGAAGTCTCTAATTCGTTAAGTATTTATTGTGAGCCCATTGTGTGAAAAGCTAATAACTGTTATGATTCAAAATGTGCCCTTGTCTTTTAAACCACTTACAGTCATTTTTAAAATTAATTTTTATTGAAGTCTGGTTGATTTACAATATTATATTAATTTTTGCAGTATAGCAAAGTGATTCAGTTACACACATATATATATACATTTTAAAAAATTAACATACTTCTTTTCCTTTATGGTTTATCTCAGGATATTGAATATAGTTCCCTGTGCTATACAGCAGGACCTTGTTGTTGATTCATTCTATATGTAATGGTTTGCAACCTCCCAGTCCGAGCCCTGCCAGTGGCCTTCCCCTGGGAAACCACAAAGCTGTCATCTGTGTCTGCGACTCTGCTTCTCCTTCATTTGCGCCATACTTTAGGCTCCACAGATAAGTGACATCATATGGTGTTTGTCTTTCTCTTTCTGACTTCCTTAGTATGATACTCTAATTCCATCTATGTTGCTGCGTATGGCATTATTTTGTTATTTTTTTAATGGTTGAGTAGTATTCCATTGTATATATTGGGTTGGCCAAAGAGTTCTTTGGGCGGGTCTTTCCTTATGGAAAAATCTAAACAAACTTTTTGGCCAACCTAGTATATATACAGTGTCCTCTTTACCCCGCCCATCTGTTGATGGCCGTGTGGGCTGGCTCCATATCTCGCCTACTGTGAATAGTGCTGCTATGGACATAGGGGTGCATGGATCTTATTGAATTAAGAGTTTCATCCAGATATGTACCCGGGGGTGGAATTGCTGGACCATATGTAAATCCCTTTTTAGTTTTTTGAGGAGCTTACATATTATTTTCCATAGTGGTTATACCAACTTACATTCTCACCAACACTGTGGGAGGATTCTCTTTTCTCTACACCCTCATTTATAGACTCCTTAATGATGGTGCTTTTGACTGCTGTGAGACAGGATCTCATTATGTAGCTTTGATTTGCATTTCTCTAATTTGGAAAAGCCTCTGATGCTGGGAGGGATAGGGAGCAGGAGGAGAAGGGGACGACAGAGGATGAGATGGCTGGATGGCATCACTGACTCCATGGACATGAGTTTGAGTGAACTCCGGGAGTTAGTGATGGACAGGGAGGCCTGGCATGCTGCAATTCATGGGGTCACAAAGAGTCAGACACGACTGAGTGACTGAACTGAACTGAATAATTAGAAACAATGGAAACAGTGAGAGACTTTACTTTCGGGGGCTCTAAAATCACTGCAGATGGTAACTGCAGCCATGATATTAAAAGATGCTTGCTCCTTAGAAGAAAAGTTATGACAAACCTAGACAGCATATTAAAAAGCAGAGACATTACTTTGCCAACAAAGGTCCATCTAGTCAAGGCTATGGTTTTTCCAGTACTTATGTATGGATGTGAGAGTTGGACCATAAAGAAAGCTGAGCGCCAAAGAATTGATGCTTTTGAACTGTGGTGTTGGAGAAAACTCTTGAGAGTCCCTTGGATTGCAAGGAGATCCAACCTGTCCATCCTAAAGGAAATCAGTCCTTGGATTTCAGTTCGTTGGAAGGACTGATGTTGACGCCGAAACTGCAATACTTTGGCCACCTGATGTGAAGAGCTGACTCATTTGAAAAGACCCTGATGCTGGGAAGGATTGAAGGCTGGAGAAGGGGACGACAGAGGATGAGATGGTTGGATGTCGTGACTGACTCAATGGACATGAGTTTGGGTAAACTCTGGGAGTTGGTGATGGACAAGGAGGCCTGGCATGCTGTGATCCATGGGGTCACAAAGAGTCTGACATGACTGAGAGACTGAACTGAATAATTAGTGATGCTGAGCATCTTTTCATGTGCCTGTTGGCCATCTGTATGTCTTCTTTGGAGAAATGTCTGTTTATATCTTCCATCCATTTTTCATTTGAGTTGTTTCCTTTCCCGTTAAGTTGTATTCACTGTTTGTATATTTTGGAAATTAAGCTCATCACTTTTTGCAAATATTTTCTTCCATTCTGTAGGTTGTCTTCTCATTTTGTTTATGGTTTTATTTGCTGTGCCAAAACTTGTGTTTTGATTAGAATATATTTGTTTGTTTTGCTTTTATTTCTGTTGCCTTGGGAAAGTGTCCTAAGAAAACATATGTACAGTTTATGTCAGAGAATGTTTTGCTTTCATAAACCACTTACAATCTTACAATAGCTATTTCCCACCCTGGTTAAGCCACTGAAACTCCTTCAGAAATGGTCCTCATGGCATCTGGTCCCATCACTTCATGGCAGATAGATGGGGAAACAATGGAAACAGGGAGAGACTTTATTTTCTTGGGCTTCAAAATCACTGCAGATGGTGACTGCAGCCATGAAGTTAAAAGACACTTGCTCCTTGGAAGAAAGGCTCTGACCAACCTAGACAGCTTTTAAAAAGCAGAGATATTACTTTGCTGACAAAGGTCCATCTATTCAAGGCTATGATTTTTCCAGTAATCGTGTATGGATGTGAGAGTTGGACCATGAAGAAAGCTGAGTGCTGAACTGTGGTGTTGGAGAAGACTCTTGGGAGTCCCTTGAACTGCAAGAAGATCCAACCAGTCCATCCTAAAGGAAATCAGTCCTTGGATTTCAGTTCACTGGAAGGATTATTGCTGAAGCTGAAACTCCAATACTTTGGCCACATGATGCAAAAAACTGACTCAGTGGAAAAGACTCTGATGCTGGGAAAGATTGAAGGCTAGAGGAGAAAGGGATGACAGAGGATGAGATGGTTGGATGGCATCACTGACTCAATGGACATAAGTTTGGGCGGGCTCCAGTAGTTGGTGATGGACAGGGAGGCCTGGGGTGCTGCAGTCCATGGGATCACAAAGAGTCAGACATGACTTAGAGACTGAACTGAACTGAATCGATGTGAACTTTATTATTACATTTTCATTGCACTGGCAATATATGAGTACTGTGTCCTTTAAAGTCTATACGGAGTCACAGATAAATTGGACCCTCCTTCCAGCAACCGCTCCTCTTCCCTAATGGAAAGCTCTGTGCCAGGTGCACTTCTTGCAGACTATTTTTATACACATTCATACCTATATACCCTTATAAAATCCTTGTGAGATACATTTATGTTCCTACTTACAGAGCTGCTGCTGCTAAGTCACTTCAGTCATGTCCGATTCTGTGTGACCCCATAGACGGCAGCCCACCAGACTCCTCCGTCCCTGGGATTCTCCAGGCAAGAACACTGGAGTGGGGTGCCATTGCCTTCTCCAATGCATGAAAGTGAAAAGTGAAAGTGAAGTCGCTCAGTCATGTCCAACTCTTCGCAACCCCTTGGACTGCAGCCCACCAGACTCCTCCACCCATCGGATTTTCCAGGCAAAATACTGGCGTGGGTTGCCATTCCCTTCTCCAGCTTACAGAGCTAGCTCCCTCTGTTAACCACTTTGTGAATCGCATGAAATGAGCATGTCATGTTGTGTTCATCTGTTCCCCTGTTGATGAGCACTAAGCTCTTTCGTTTTTTACCGTTACAAATTCCTCTCTGTGGACCTCTTTGTGCGCAGCGAAGCAGCATATTTTGCTGGTTAATTCCCACTCTCTACTTACTAGCTGTGGGACCTTGGATGAGTTGCCTAAACAATCTGAGCTTCATTCTCCTCATCACAGAGCTGTTATAAGGATTAGATGAGTTAATATATATCAGGTGCTAAGTTACAGGTCAGAACATAGTAAGCACTTCATAATGTGGGTGTAATATGAACCGTGAGTTACACTCATTTTTTAGTTTAATTGATATTGCCAAAGTGCCCTCCAAAGTAGCCACACAGATTTATAATTCCTCAGCAGTACTAAGAGTACTCATTGTTCTAATTCATCCCAACACCTTATAGTATCAAACTATTTTATTTCCTCTTTTGTCCAATAGGAAAATCCAGTGGCATTTTAATTTGCATTTCCTTGATTAGTAGTGAATATGCTTGTTAGCCAGTTGATTTCTCCTCTAAGTTATCTGTAGCCATTGTTCATTTCTGTTTTTGTAGATTTTTGTCAATTTTTTAAAAAATGTATTCTTGATACTAATTCTTTGTTACATACTGCAAATAATATTTTCTCTCAGTCTGCCACTTGTTTACTGTAGCTTAAAATATATCTGTCTTCAAGAGATTGAATTTTATGGGGCCACAGTCTGTTTTTTTATGTGCTTCAGGCCTTGAGATAAGATTTGAAACCCAGCTGTACCGCTTACTGACCCTAAGACCTTAGACAGCTTGCATAATCTGAGTGCTTTCATTTCCTCAGCTGTAAAATGAGGGCAGTAGGAACACATGCCTCATATGTTGTTGTGAGGTGGACGAGTTGATACATGCAAAGTGTCTCGCCCAGAGTAAACACCGTTGTCTCTTTTGTACCATTTTTTATGTTTTCCATTATTAAGTAATCTTTCCTCAAAGCAAAGTCAAGAAGATATCTTTTATGGTATTACAATTATTTTAATTTTCTTTTCTTTTCTTTAGGTCTCTAACTGACTTGGGATTTTTTTTTTCTTAACATGTAAGATTGTTATCTACCGGTGTTCAGACAGTAAAGCACCTGCTTACCATGCAGGAGACCTGGGTTCGATCCCTGGGTCGGGAAGGTCCCTGGAGAAGGCAGTGGCGCCCCACTCCAGTATTCCTGCCTGGAAAATCCCTTGGACGGAGGAGCCTGGTGGGCTAGAGTCCGTGGGTCGCAAAGAGTCGGACACGACTGAGCGACTTCACTTTGCTGTCTCCCAGCTTCTGTGTAATGCCGGTAAGCTGCCTGTGAATCGTCTGTAGAGGATTTTCTCCTCTGGTTTGCTGTGGCGCTTCTCGCACACACTGGTGTCTCACGTATGTAGGGATCTGTTTCTGGAATCTCCGCCGTTACCCATTCTGCCACCAACACTGTACTCTGTTAGTTATTGTAACTTTATTCTGACAAGAAGTCTGGTAGATTTATCCCTCACTAATGCTTTTTCAGAGTTGCCGTCCACACTCTTTGACATCAATTTTACAATCAGTTTCTTAGTTTTTGCTTAAAACCAGTGTTGGATTTTGGAGGATTGCGCTGAATGTACAGGTTTTTCTGAAGAGAGGGTATATTTCATAACACTGAATTCTCCCGTCTATAAATTAGATAAAGCTCCCCATTTCTGGTCCTCTTCTGTACCCTTTCATAGGCTCTAGTGATCTTCTCCACAGAGATCTTTCTTATCAGGCTTATTCCCACAGAGCGTTGTTTTTGCGTGTGTTACTCTTGTCAGTAGCATCCTTTTCTCTCTAAGATGCTAGCTGATTGAAGCTGGGGATTTCGACGTAGCCACGATTCTGCCCCCTCAAGGATCACAGGCTTGTTGGTGTGAAGGGGCTTGTGGAACTCCGTAAAGCCATGAGCCATGCCGTGCAGGGCCGCCCGAGATGGACGGGGAATAGTCAGAGTTCTGACAAAAGGTGGTCCCCCGGAGGAGGAACTGGCAGCCCACTCCAGTATTTCTGCCTCGAGAACTCCAGGAAGGTATAAGAAGGCAGAAAGGTACGACACTGCGAGACGAGCCTCCTGGTCGGAAGGTGTCCAGCATGATACTGGGGAGGAGTGGGCAGTCACTAACGGCTCCAGGAAGGACGAAGTGGCGGGGCAGCAGAAGAAGCAGCGCTCAGCTGTGGATGTGTCTGGTGGTGAGAGCAAAGCCCGACGCCGGAAAGAGCAGGACTGCGTGGGGACCTGGCATGTTAGGTCCATGAACCAAGGTAAACTGGATGTGGTCAAGCAGGAGATGGCAAGATTGGACATCAATATCTTAGGAATCAGTGATCTAAAATGGATGGGAATGGGTGAATTTAGTTCAGATGACCATTATTTCTACTTCTGTGGGCAAGAATCTCCTAGAACAAATGGAGTAGCCCTCATACTCAACAAAAGAGCCCAAAATGCAGTGCTTGGGTGCAATCTCAAAATGACAGAATGAGCTCCATTTGTTTCCAAGGCAAACCACTCAGAATCACGTAATCCAAGTCTGTACCCCGACCACTGATGCCAAACAAGGTGAAGCTGAATGGCTCTATGCAGACCTACAGGCCGTCTAGAACTCACACCAAAAGAAAGCTGTCCTTTTCATCACAGGGGATTGGGATGCAAAAGCAGGAAGTCAAGAGATACCCAGAGTAACAGGCAAGTTCGGCCTCTGAGTACCCAATGAAGCAGGGCAAAGGCTAACGGAGTTTATCGAGGGAACACAGTGGTCACAGCAAGCACCCTTTTCCAACAACAGAGGAGGCAGCTCTACGCATGGACATCGCCAAAGGCAAACGCTGAAACCAGATCGCGTTCTTTGCAGCTAAAGATGGAGAAGCTCTGTACAGTCAGTGGAAACAAGACCTGGAGCTGAGTGTGACTGAGATCATGAGCTCTTTATTGCAAAATTCATGCATAACATGAGGACAGTAGGAAGAACCACTAAGGCCATCCAGGTATGACCTAAATCAAATCCCTTATGATTATACAGTGGAAGTAAGAAATAGATTCCAGGGATTAGATCTGATAAAATGCCTAAAGAACTATGGATGGAGGTTCATAATATTGTACAGGAAGCAGTGACCAAAACTATCCCAAAGAAAAAGAAATGGAAGGAGACAAAGTGGTTGACTGAGGAGGCTTTACAAGTAGCTGAGGAAAAAGAGAAGCAAAAGGCAAAGGAGGAAAGGAAAGATACACCCAACTGAATGCAGAGTTCCAGTTAATAGCAAAGAGAAATAAGAAGGACTTCTTCAGTGAACAACGCAAAGAAATAGAGGAAAACAATAGAATGGGAAAGACTAGAGGTCTTGTCAAGAAAATTGGAGATTATTAAGGGAATATCTCATGCAAAGATGGGCACAATAAAGGACAGAAATGATAAGAACCTAACAGAAGCAGAAGAGATTAAGAAGAGGTGGCAAGAATACACAGAACTATACAAAAATGCTCTTAATGACCCAGATAACCATGATGGTGTGGTCACTCACCTAGCCAGTCATCATGGAGTGTGAAGTCAAGTGGGCCTTAGGAAGCATTACTATAAACAAAGCTAATGGAGGTGATGGAATTCCAGCTGAGCTATTTCAAATCCTGAAGATGATGCTGTGAAAGTGCTGCACTCAATATGCCAGCAAATTTGGAAAACTCAGCAGTGGCCACAGGACTAGAAAGAGTCAGTTTTCATTCTAATCCCAAAGAAAGGTAATGCCAAAGAGTGTTAAAACTAGTGTTAAAACTAACATTCAACATTCATGCTCTCATTTCACCAGCTAGCAAGGTTATGCTCAAAATCCTTCAAGCTCAGCTTCATCAGTTCAGTTCANTGTTGTGAGGTGGACGAGTTGATACATGCAAAGTGTCTCGCCCAGAGTAAACACCGTTGTCTCTTTTGTACCATTTTTTATGTTTTCCATTATTAAGTAATCTTTCCTCAAAGCAAAGTCAAGAAGATATCTTTTATGGTATTACAATTATTTTAATTTTCTTTTCTTTTCTTTAGGTCTCTAACTGACTTGGGATTTTTTTTTCTTAACATGTAAGATTGTTATCTACCGGGCTTCCCTGGTGTTCAGACAGTAAAGCACCTGCTTACAATGCAGGAGACCTGGGTTCGATCCCTGGGTCGGGAAGGTCCCTGGAGAAGGCAATGGCGCCCCACTCCAGTATTCCTGCCTGGAAAATCCCATGGACGGAGGAGCCTGGTGGGCTAGAGTCCGTGGGTCGCAAAGAGTCGGACACGACTGAGCGACTTCACTTTGCTGTCTCCCAGCTTCTGTGTAATGCCGGTAAGCTGTCTGTGAATCGTCTGTAGAGGATTTTCTCCTCTGGTTTGCTGTGGCGCTTCTCGCACACACTGGTGTCTCACGTATGTAGGGATCTGTTTCTGGAATCTCCGCCGTTACCCATTCTGCCACCAACACTGTACTCTGTTAATTATTGTAACTTTATTCTGACAAGAAGTCTGGTAGATTTATCCCCCACTAATGCTTTTTCAGAGTTGCTGTCCACACTCTTTGACATCAATTTTACAATCAGTTTCTTAGTTTTTGCTTAAAACCAGTGTTGGATTTTGGAGGATTGCGCTGAATGTACAGGTTTTTCTGAAGAGAGGGTATATTTCATAACACTGAATTCTCCCGTCTATAAATTAGATAAAGCTCCCCATTTCTGGTCCTCTTCTGTACCCTTTCATGGGCTCTAGTGATCTTCTCCACAGAGATATTTCTTACTAGGCTTATTCCCACAGAGCGTTGTTTTTGCGTGTGTTACTGTTGTCAGTCATCCTTTTCTCTCTTAGATGCTAGCTGATTGAAGCTGGGGATTTTGACGTAGCCACGATTCTGCCCCCTCAAGGATCACAGGCTTGTTGGTGTGAAGGGGCTTGTGGAACTCCGTAAAGCCATGAGCCATGCCATGCAGGGCCGCCTGAGATGGACGGGGAATAGTCAGAGTTCTGACAAAAGGTGGTCCCCCGGAGGAGGAACTGGCAGCCCACTCCAGTATTTCTGCCTCGAGAACTCCAGGAAGGTATAAGAAGGCAGAAAGGTACGACACTGCGAGACGAGCCTCCTGGTCGGAAGGTGTCCAGCATGATACTGGGGAAGAGTGGGCAGTCACTAACGGCTCCAGGAAGGACGAAGTGGCGGGGCAGCAGAAGAAGCAGCGCTCAGCTGTGGATGTGTCTGGTGGTGAGAGCAAAGCCCGACGCCGGAAAGAGCAGGACTGCGTGGGGACCTGGCATGTTAGGTCCATGAACCAAGGTAAACTGGATGTGGTCAAGCAGGAGATGGCAAGATTGGACATCAATATCTTAGGAATCAGTGATCTAAAATGGATGGGAATGGGTGAATTTAGTTCAGATGACCATTATTTCTACTTCTGTGGGCAAGAATCTCCTAGAACAAATGGAGTAGCCCTCATACTCAACAAAAGAGCCCAAAATGCAGTGCTTGGGTGCAATCTCAAAATGACAGAATGAGCTCCATTTGTTTCCAAGGCAAACCACTCAGAATCACGTAATCCAAGTCTGTACCCCGACCACTGATGCCAAACAAGGTGAAGCTGAATGGCTCTATGCAGACCTACAGGCCGTCTAGAACTCACACCAAAAGAAAGCTGTCCTTTTCATCACAGGGGATTGGGATGCAAAAGCAGGAAGTCAAGAGATACTCAGAGTAACAGGCAAGTTCGGCCTCTGAGTACCCAATGAAGCAGGGCAAAGGCTAACGGAGTTTATCGAGGGAACACAGTGGTCACAGCAAGCACCCTTTCCCAACAACACAGGAGGCAGCTCTACGCATGGACATCGCCAAAGGCAAACGCTGAAACCAGATCGCGTTCTTTGCAGCTAAAGATGGAGAAGCTCTGTACAGTCAGTGAAAACAAGACCTGGAGCTGAGTGTGACTGAGATCATGAGCTCTTTATTGCAAAATTCATGCATAACATGAGGACAGTAGGAAGAACCACTAAGGCCATCCAGGTATGACCTAAATCAAATCCCTTATGATTATACAGTGGAAGTAAGAAATAGATTCCAGGGATTAGATCTGATAAAATGCCTAAAGAACTATGGATGGAGGTTCATAATATTGTACAGGAAGCAGTGACCAAAACTATCCCAAAGAAAAAGAAATGGAAGGAGACAAAGGGGTTGACTGAGGAGGCTTTACAAGTAGCTGAGGAAAAAGAGAAGCAAAAGGCAAAGGAGGAAAGGAAAGATACACCCAACTGAATGCAGAGTTCCAGTTAATAGCAAAGAGAAATAAGAAGGACTTCTTCAGTGAACAACGCAAAGAAATAGAGGAAAACAATAGAATGGGAAAGACTAGAGGTCTTGTCAAGAAAATTGGAGATTATTAAGGGAATATCTCATGCAAAGATGGGCACAATAAAGGACAGAAATGATAAGAACCTAACAGAAGCAGAAGAGATTAAGAAGAGGTGGCAAGAATACACAGAACTATACAAAAATGCTCTTAATGACCCAGATAACCATGATGGTGTGGTCACTCACCTAGCCAGTCATCATGGAGTGTGAAGTCAAGTGGGCCTTAGGAAGCATTACTATAAACAAAGCTAATGGAGGTGATGGAATTCCAGCTGAGCTATTTCAAATCCTGAAGATGATGCTGTGAAAGTGCTGCACTCAATATGCCAGCAAATTTGGAAAACTCAGCAGTGGCCACAGGACTAGAAAGAGTCAGTTTTCATTCTAATCCCAAAGAAAGGTAATGCCAAAGAGTGTTAAAACTAGTGTTAAAACTAACATTCAACATTCATGCTCTCATTTCACCAGCTAGCAAGGTTATGCTCAAAATCCTTCAAGCTCAGCTTCATCAGTTCAGTTCAGCTCAGTCACTCAGTCGTGTTCAACTCTTTGTGACCCCATGGACTGCAGCACGCCAGGCTTCCCTGTCCATCACCAACTCCCAGAGCTTACTCAAACACATGTCCATGGAGTCGGTGATGCCATCCAACCATCTCATCCTCTGTTGTCCCCTTCTCCTCCTGCCCTCAATCAGCATCAGGGTCTTTTCCAGTGAGTCAGTTCTTCATATCAGGTGGCCAAAGTGTTGGAGTTTCAGCTTCAGCATCAGTCCTTCCAATGGACATTCAGGACTGATCCTTTAGGATGGACTAGTTGGATCTCCTTGCAGTCCAAGGGACTCTCAAGAATCTTCTCCACCGTGGTGTTCAAAAGCATCAATTCTTCGGTGCTCAGCTTTCTTTATAGTCCAACTCTCACATCCATACATGACTACTGGAAAAACCATATCAGTATGTGAATCAAAAACTTCCAGATATACAATCTGGATTTACAAAAGGCAGACGAACCAGAGATCAAATTACTAACATTTGTTGGATTATAGAGAAAGCAAGGGGGTTCTAGAAAAACATCTACTTCTGCTTCATGGACTATGCTAAAGCCTTTTGATGGGTAGATCACAGCAAATTGTGGAAAATTCTTAAAGAGATGGGAATGAATACAGACCACCTGACTGTCTCCTGAGAAACCTGAATCCAGGTGAAGAAGCAACAGTTAGAACCAGACAGGTAACAACAGACTGGTTCAAAATTGGGAAAGGAGTGGGTCAAGGCTGTATATTGTCACTTGGCTTATTTAACTTCTCTGAAGAGTATGTCATGCAAAATACCAGGCTGGATGAAGCACAAGCTGGAATGAAGAATGTCAGGAGGAATGGCAACAGCCTCAGATATGTGGATGATGCCTGTCTAATGGCAGAGAGTGAAGAGGAACTAAAGAGTCTCTTGATGAGGGCTGAAAGTGGAGAGGGCAAAAGCTGACTTAAAACTCAACATTCCTAAAACTAAGATGATGGAGTCTGGCCCCATCGCTTCATGACAAATAGAAGGGTGAAGGGGAAGCCGCGACAGGTTTTACTTTCTTGGGCTCTAAAATCCCTGTGGACAGTGACTGCAGCCGTAAATGTAAAAGCCCCTTTCCATGGAAGCAAAGCAAACCCAGACAGCGCATCAAAAGCAGAGACATCATTTTGCTGAGAAAGCTTGGTATAGTCAAAACTATGTTTTTCCAGTAGTCATGTATGGATGTGAGAGTTGGACCATAAAGAAGGCTGAGCCGCTGAAGAATGATGCCTTCAAACTGTGGTGTTGGAGAAGACTCTTTTGAGAGTCCTTTGGACTCCTCAAAGATCAAGCCAGTTAATTCTAAAGGAAATCAACCCTGAATGTTCATTGGAAGGACTGATGCTGAAAGTGAAGCTCCAATCTTTGGCCACCTGATGCAAGAGCCAACTCATTGGAAAACACTCTGATGCTGGGAAAGATTGAAGGCCAAAGGGGAACTGGGCAGCAGAGGATGGGATGGTTGGATAGCATCGTGGACCTGAGCTTGAGCAAGCATGGGGGGTGGTGGAGGACAGAGGCGCATTGTGCGTTGCTGTCCATGGAGTCGCAAAGCGTCGGACTCAACTCAGTGACTCAGCAGCAACAACACTGACGCCTGTTCTCCATGCTTGGTCCTGCAATAAACCTTCTCTGTTAAACAAAGAAAAAGCCCAACTGATTGTTGCTATATTGAAAAGCAGTTTTTTTTAATGCATCTTGTAACTGGCCACCTTACTCAACAGTCGCAATGTTTTTAATATTTTGCCAGTTTGAATCTCTTGAGTTTTGTAGGTAAATAATTGTATCTTCTGGAAATCCTGATCGTTTTGTCTCCTTCCAGCTTTTCTGCTTCACATTTCTTCTTGTTGTACTGCCATCATCCAGGACCGTATGTATATACCCTGGATACTAGCAATGTCAGAGACATCTCTGGCTCCATCCTGACTCTCATGGACAGTAGCTTACTGTGCCTTCCTGTCTGACGTTTGCTGTGGGTTTTGTCTTTTTCTGATTGTTAGAAGGTGATAACTTGGGGCCGCCCTGGTCCTCGCTGCTGCGCGCAGGCCCCATCGAGTTGCTGGGAGTGGGGACTGTGCTCCGGTTGCGGTGCTGGGCTCCCGTGCACGGCATCTCTCGTTGCAGAGCGCGGGCTCGGGTGTGCAGACTGCAGTGGCTGAGGCGCGCAGGCTTCGCTGTTCCCCGGCGTGTGGGATGGTCCCTCACCAGGGATGGGATCAGTGTCTCCTGCATTGCAAGGCCGATTCTTCACCACTGGACCACCAGGGAAGCCCCCGCCGTGGGTTTTAGCTGATCACTCTCGGTGGGACTCTACTACACCATGCTGTTTCCTATAAGAAACAGCCAGCCTTAAAATTCCTTGTCAGCCTTCTTCATCTGGAAAGCACAAGTCCTAAAATTTATCACTGATTGAGTTTTTAAGAACACGAGAATTTTAATTTACTTCATCCCCTTCTTCGTTACTTTTCGAGAGAGCCAGGCCCAGCTCCTTCGTCACTTTTCTTCCTGTAATGGGTATTTTTTTGAATTCTTGAGTAGTTTATCCCCAGTTACCCGCTGGCTAGACCTTCACCCACTCTGGGATATGTCTCCCCACGACCCCTGTCCCATACTGGGAGCAGATGACAGTGGAGATTCTGAGCTGCATTTGAGTGACTTATGGTAAAGCCACTTCAGTTCAGTGTAGCTTTCCAAAAAGAATGTCACAAACTTACTTATCTAAAAAAGCAGACTCCTGGAATGCAACCAGTGTATACCCTATATGTTAAGCCGTATAGCTTCAGTAATAGTGAGGTAAATATAAACATATTTACTCACTTTCANACTGAGATCATGAGCTCTTTATTGCAAAATTCATGCATAACATGAGGACAGTAGGAAGAACCACTAAGGCCATCCAGGTATGACCTAAATCAAATCCCTTATGATTATACAGTGGAAGTAAGAAATAGATTCCAGGGATTAGATCTGATAGAATGCCTAAAGAACTATGGATGGAGGTTCATAATATTGTACAGGAAGCAGTGACCAAAACTATCCCAAAGAAAAAGAAATGCAAGGAGACAAAGGGGTTGATTGAGGAGGCTTTACAAGTAGCTGAGGAAAAAGAGAAGCAAAAGGCAAAGGAGGAAAGGAAAGATACACCCAACTGAATGCAGAGTTCCAGTTAATAGCAAAGAGAAATAAGAAGGACTTCTTCAGTGAACAACGCAAAGAAATAGAGGAAAACAATAGAATGGGAAAGACTAGAGGTCTTGTCAAGAAAATTGGAGATTATTAAGGGAATATCTCATGCAAAGATGGGCACAATAAAGGACAGAAATGATAAGAACCTAACAGAAGCAGAAGAGATTAAGAAGAGGTGGCAAGAATACACAGAACTATACAAAAATGCTCTTAATGACCCAGATAACCATGATGGTGTGGTCACTCACCTAGCCAGTCATCATGGAGTGTGAAGTCAAGTGGGCCTTAGGAAGCATTACTATAAACAAAGCTAATGGAGGTGATGGAATTCCAGCTGAGCTATTTCAAATCCTGAAGATGATGCTGTGAAAGTGCTGCACTCAATATGCCAGCAAATTTGGAAAACTCAGCAGTGGCCACAGGACTAGAAAGAGTCAGTTTTCATTCTAATCCCAAAGAAAGGTAATGCCAAAGAGTGTTAAAACTAGTGTTAAAACTAACATTCAACATTCATGCTCTCATTTCACCAGCTAGCAAGGTTATGCTCAAAATCCTTCAAGCTCAGCTTCATCAGTTCAGTTCAGCTCAGTCACTCAGTCGTGTTCAACTCTTTGTGACCCCATGGACTGCAGCACGCCAGGCTTCCCTGTCCATCACCAACTCCCAGAGCTTACTCAAACACATGTCCATGGAGTCGGTGATGCCATCCAACCATCTCATCCTCTGTTGTCCCCTTCTCCTCCTGCCCTCAATCAGCATCAGGGTCTTTTCCAGTGAGTCAGTTCTTCATATCAGGTGGCCAAAGTGTTGGAGTTTCAGCTTCAGCATCAGTCCTTCCAATGGACATTCAGGACTGATCCTTTAGGATGGACTAGTTGGATCTCCTTGCAGTCCAAGGGACTCTCAAGAATCTTCTCCACCGTGGTGTTCAAAAGCATCAATTCTTCGGTGCTCAGCTTTCTTTATAGTCCAACTCTCACATCCATACATGACTACTGGAAAAACCATATCAGTATGTGAATCAAAAACTTCCAGATATACAATCTGGATTTACAAAAGGCAGACGAACCAGAGATCAAATTACTAACATTTGTTGGATTATAGAGAAAGCAAGGGGGTTCTAGAAAAACATCTACTTCTGAGATGTGTATAAGAGACAGTGATTATACAGTGGAAGTAAGAAATAGATTCCAGGGATTAGATCTGATAGAATGCCTAAAGAACTATGGATGGAGGTTCATAATATTGTACAGGAAGCAGTGACCAAAACTATCCCAAAGAAAAAGAAATGCAAGGAGACAAAGGGGTTGATTGAGGAGGCTTTACAAGTAGCTGAGGAAAAAGAGAAGCAAAAGGCAAAGGAGGAAAGGAAAGATACACCCAACTGAATGCAGAGTTCCAGTTAATAGCAAAGAGAAATAAGAAGGACTTCTTCAGTGAACAACGCAAAGAAATAGAGGAAAACAATAGAATGGGAAAGACTAGAGGTCTTGTCAAGAAAATTGGAGATTATTAAGGGAATATCTCATGCAAAGATGGGCACAATAAAGGACAGAAATGATAAGAACCTAACAGAAGCAGAAGAGATTAAGAAGAGGTGGCAAGAATACACAGAACTATACAAAAATGCTCTTAATGACCCAGATAACCATGATGGTGTGGTCACTCACCTAGCCAGTCATCATGGAGTGTGAAGTCAAGTGGGCCTTAGGAAGCATTACTATAAACAAAGCTAATGGAGGTGATGGAATTCCAGCTGAGCTATTTCAAATCCTGAAGATGATGCTGTGAAAGTGCTGCACTCAATATGCCAGCAAATTTGGAAAACTCAGCAGTGGCCACAGGACTAGAAAGAGTCAGTTTTCATTCTAATCCCAAAGAAAGGTAATGCCAAAGAGTGTTAAAACTAGTGTTAAAACTAACATTCAACATTCATGCTCTCATTTCACCAGCTAGCAAGGTTATGCTCAAAATCCTTCAAGCTCAGCTTCATCAGTTCAGTTCAGCTCAGTCACTCAGTCGTGTTCAACTCTTTGTGACCCCATGGACTGCAGCACGCCAGGCTTCCCTGTCCATCACCAACTCCCAGAGCTTACTCAAACACATGTCCATGGAGTCGGTGATGCCATCCAACCATCTCATCCTCTGTTGTCCCCTTCTCCTCCTGCCCTCAATCAGCATCAGGGTCTTTTCCAGTGAGTCAGTTCTTCATATCAGGTGGCCAAAGTGTTGGAGTTTCAGCTTCAGCATCAGTCCTTCCAATGGACATTCAGGACTGATCCTTTAGGATGGACTAGTTGGATCTCCTTGCAGTCCAAGGGACTCTCAAGAATCTTCTCCACCGTGGTGTTCAAAAGCATCAATTCTTCGGTGCTCAGCTTTCTTTATAGTCCAACTCTCACATCCATACATGACTACTGGAAAAACCATATCAGTATGTGAATCAAAAACTTCCAGATATACAATCTGGATTTACAAAAGGCAGACGAACCAGAGATCAAATTACTAACATTTGTTGGATTATAGAGAAAGCAAGGGGGTTCTAGAAAAACATCTACTTCTGCTTCATGGACTATGCTAAAGCCTTTTGATGGGTAGATCACAGCAAATTGTGGAAAATTCTTAAAGAGATGGGAATGAATACAGACCACCTGACTGTCTCCTGAGAAACCTGAATCCAGGTGAAGAAGCAACAGTTAGAACCAGACAGGTAACAACAGACTGGTTTAAAATTGGGAAAGGAGTGGGTCAAGGCTGTATATTGTCACTTGGCTTATTTAACTTCTCTGAAGAGTATGTCATGCAAAATACCAGGCTGGATGAAGCACAAGCTGGAATGAAGAATGTCAGGAGGAATGGCAACAGCCTCAGATATGTGGATGATGCCTGTCTAATGGCAGAGAGTGAAGAGGAACTAAAGAGTCTCTTGATGAGGGCTGAAAGTGGAGAGGGCAAAAGCTGACTTAAAACTCAACATTCCTAAAACTAAGATGATGGAGTCTGGCCCCATCGCTTCATGACAAATAGAAGGGTGAAGGGGAAGCCGCGACAGGTTTTATTTTCTGGGCTCTAAAATCCCTGTGGACAGTGACTGCAGCCGTAAATGTAAAAGCCCCTTTCCATGGAAGCAAAGCAAACCCAGACAGCGCATCAAAAGCAGAGACATCATTTTGCTGAGAAAGCTTGGTATAGTCAAAACTATGTTTTTCCAGTAGTCATGTATGGATGTGAGAGTTGGACCATAAAGAAGGCTGAGCCGCTGAAGAATGATGCCTTCAAACTGTGGTGTTGGAGAAGACTCTTTTAAGAGTCCTTTGGACTCCTCAAAGATCAAGCCAGTTAATTCTAAAGGAAATCAACCCTGAATGTTCATTGGAAGGACTGATGCTGAAAGTGAAGCTCCAATCTTTGGCCACCTGATGCAAGAGCCAACTCATTGGAAAACACTCTGATGCTGGGAAAGATTGAAGGCCAAAGGGGAACTGGGCAGCAGAGGATGGGATGGTTGGATAGCATCGTGGACCTGAGCTTGAGCAAGCATGGGGGGTGGTGGAGGACAGAGGCGCATTGTGCGTTGCTGTCCATGGAGTCGCAAAGCGTCGGACTCAACTCAGTGACTCAGCAGCAACAACACTGACGCCTGTTCTCCATGCTTGGTCCTGCAATAAACCTTCTCTGTTAAACAAAGAAAAAGCCCAACTGATTGTTGCTATATTGAAAAGCAGTTTTTTTTAATGCATCTTGTAACTGGCCACCTTACTCAACAGTCGCAATGTTTTTAATATTTTGCCAGTTTGAATCTCTTGAGTTTTTTAGGTAAATAATTGTATCTTCTGGAAATCCTGATCGTTTTGTCTCCTTCCAGCTTTTCTGCTTCACATTTCTTCATGTTGTACTGCCATCATCCAGGACCGTATGTATATACCCTGGATACTAGCAATGTCAGAGACATCTCTGGCTCCATCCTGACTCTTGTGGACAGTAGCTTACTGTGCCTTCCTGTCTGACGTTTGCTGTGGGTTTTGTCTTTTTCTGATTGTTAGAAGGTGATAACTTGGGGCCGCCCTGGTCCTCGCTGCTGCGCGCAGGCCCTGTCGAGTTGCTGGGAGTGGGGACTGTGCTGCGGTCGGTCGCGGTGCTGGGCTCCCGTGCACGGCATCTCTTGTTGCGGAGCGCGGGCTCGGATGTGCAGACTGCAGTGGCTGAGGCGCGCAGGCTTCGCTGTTCCCCGGCGTGTGGGATGGTCCCTCACCAGGGATGGGATCAGTGTCTCCTGCATTGCAAGGCCGATTCTTCACCACTGGACCACCAGGGAAGCCCCCGCCGTGGGTTTTAGCTGATCACTCTCGGTGGGACTCTACTACACCATGCTGTTTCCTATAAGAAACAGCCAGCCTTAAAATTCCTTGTCAGCCTTCTTCATCTGGAAAGCACAAGTCCTAAAATTTATCAATGATTGAGTTTTTAAGAACACGAGAATTTTAATTTACTTCATCCCCTTCTTCGTTACTTTTCGAGAGAGCCAGGCCCAGCTCCTTCGTCACTTTTCTTCCTGTAATGGGTATTTTTTTGAATTCTTGAGTAGTTTATCCCCAGTTACCCGCTGGCTAGACCTTCACCCACTCTGGGATATGTCTCCCCACGACCCCTGTCCCATACTGGGAGCAGATGACAGTGGAGATTCTGAGCTGCATTTGAGTGACTTATGGTAAAGCCACTTCAGTTCAGTGTAGCTTTCCAAAAAGAATGTCACAAACTTACTTATCTAAAAAAGCAGACTCCTGGAATGCAACCAGTGTATACCCTATATGTTAAGCCGTATAGCTTCAGTAATAGTGAGGTAAATATAAACATATTTACTCACTTTCATCAAGATTGAATTTTATCCCTGAAATGTTTAAACCTTGAAGTGGAAGACAGCTCTGCCCTGGTCCCGGGGCCCTGAAGTGTGCGGTGTACTGAATTCTGAAGGAGATTCTTTAGGGACAGTTAGCCTGAGCATCCGCTCACTTCAGTAGCCTGCCCCGTCTCTGTACGCAGCCCGCCCACTCACCTCTCTTGTCTCAAGATTTAGTCTCGGAATGTGCTGGGCGAGGGTTTGGAGGAGGTGCTGCCATTTGTATCTTGTTTTCTTCAACAGTCCCGGAGGCACAGAGGCCTTAATCAGTGAGGAGAGGAGAAGTGAGCCACTTAGGCTTATGGTGCAGGACAGGCTAGAGAAATGCTTTACTTCATTCAGGGCCAGGGGAGGGGAGGTTTCAAGAGCCTCTGGAACTAATAGCTATTCTTCGTATTTCCATCATTCCCATTGTTGCTTAAGGATTTTAAAGACCATTACGTTCAACCACCTTGCTAAAGTTTCCTGTGCTCATTAGGCAAGGCAGCTAATTATGGTTTGAAGCTCTGTTAGCCTACAGAACACGCAAGTTATGTGTGGCCGCTGAGCAATAAACGTTGGTCACGTACAGTAGGCGTCATTATTTGAAGCTAATTTGACAGTCTGAGCCACTGTGCACAAATTGTGGTTCTTTTCATGGAAACTTGGTGCCATTGTTCTTCCTAAGTACTCAGGATCCACTTAAAGAAGTTAATAATGAGTCTTCAAAATAGTCTGGCTGAAAATACGCCCTTGGCTGTGTTTTCACTCAATCTGCGTTGACTCAAAGTATAGAATTTTCTGTTTAATTCTGTTCATTTATTCACCCTGCCCCCACTCCAGAATCTCAGGATAAATTGCTCTAAACATCTATTTATGTTCCTTTACGTGTACAGGTGGGGGCATCACAGGTTTGCGGATCATAAGGGCCATGGCGCAGGGTCCGTCCCTGAGCTGCTCGCAGTGCTATAGCCAGCAAAACGCGTTGGCGCGTCAGAAAGATCATTTCATCAGCAGATCGCTGTCCCAGAACCATAAGTCTACAGCCGTTGGGGACTTTCAGTATACTGCAGCTTCCCAAACTTGCATTTCAGACCCTCGTAGGAAGAGCCCCATCTGCACTGGCCGCCTGGACACCCACAGTGTGTTTCCGTAGACGCCTATGCTCAGTGATGGATTTGCTGAACTCCATCCTACCATGTACCCTCCCCCCACAAAGAGCCTTAGTATCTGCAGCCACTTTCCAGGGCACCCTCTCATCACTCAGCCTGCTTACGCTTTGTGATCCAGTTCTCAGCCCATTTCTATGAAGTCTTTTTGGATTATTCCAGCACCCATGGGATTCTCTCTTACTTTGAACTGATGGCACTTTACAGGGGATTAATTGTTTACAAATTTTTGGTCACATATCTCAGTTTTATATATATCATCCTCTTGAATGAAACCAGGGTTCCTTTGAAATTTGAATGTATGGACATATTTGGCTTTAAAACCACATATTTTTCATCTGTCTTTCACCCAACCCATACTTTCATTTTCCAGTACATAAGAACTATGCCTAGAACTTACTAGGCACTTAAAAATCATTTGTTGAATAAATGAATGGATTTTTCTGTATGCAGAAGACAGTATTTTGAATATTCATGAAACTAGCAAAAAAATCTAACCATAGCTAAGTAACCAAAATACATGAGGATTGGTTCTTAGCCTAATACTAAGTGTAGGAGAATACCAGGTAGAGTCCTGATGGGTATTTGTTGCTCGGTTGGTTTTTTGTTTGTCTGTTTTGCTTTGATTTGGAAAGAAATGGGTTTGCAGCTGTTCTGATTTGGCACTGAGCTGAGATGACAGGGTTTGGTCCCGACTCATACGTGCATATTGGTACTGTGGCTATTGCATATGGAACTGCTCAGTAGCAATGCCCAAAGGATGTTTATAAAGTAATGTGGCTGATCTTTAATCAACATACTGGCATTTTCCTATTTAAATCACTGTGATCGCCTACAAATTAGTCATCTTTTGAGACTATTCCTTATCCATTGCACTGTAGCCGCACTTCATTGAGCTTTACAAGGTGAACACGTGAGGTGTAAATGGATGATATGGCCAAGGAGAGGCAGAGGACGTCAGGGTGGGAGGTGCAGATTAGCTAGTGATACTTTGCTCCATGTCTCAAAGAATTACTGTACATGTCATGGAAGTTTTATCTGTTTTATTAAGATATTAATTGTGATTCAGAAGTCGACTATATTTCCAAATCTGACTGGAAGTGTCTTCCATGCAGTCTAATAGCACATTACTTTCCATGCAGAATATAGAAACTGCTTTAGAGATATGCCTAATTAAAAGAAAGTTAAGATACCAATAGTGTTATAAGTGACCGAAATATTACATAATGTTTATGACCGTGTAGTTTCTTTCTCTTGTTCAAACTGTTTAAATGAGAATCCTTAGCTGCTTTTGAATGTCTTTGGTTACATCAGTTTACTATTTATGACAATTCACATTTATTAGTCACGTTCCTGGATATGTTCTGCCCACCAGAATCCTGTTGCCTTCTTGCCTTTATGAGCTGCATCTAATTATTTAGTGGGAGGAGAGGCGATGTTGGAGTTTGGGACTGTCAGCAGATCTGGGCTCCAGTCCTGCTCCCACCTCTTATTAGCTATGGTCCTTAACTCAAAGAACCGCGTCTGAAATGTAGCCCCTTGTGTACATAACACAAGCAACATTTACATCACAGGAATGGGACGCGGATAAACGGTAAGTCCAGATAGCACGCATTCATAAGCTGTCGCTCCTTTTGGCACGGCTGTGGTTCTCATAGTCTGGTGGATGCTCTGTCGCTTTCTCTTTGCTTTTAAATTAATTTTTAGGGGAGTAGAGTTGATTTACAATGTTGTTAGTTTCTGCTGTCCAGAAAAGTGAATTGACTGTCCATACACATGTATCAGCAGACACTGATATGTGTGCATATATAGACCACATGTGTATATGGATATGATACATATGTGTATATATATACCACATGTGTATATGGGTATGATACATATGTGTATATATAGACCACATGCGTATATGGATATGATACATATGTGTATATATAGACCACATGCGTATATGGATATGATACATATGTGTATATATATACGACATGTGTATATGGGTATGATACATATGTGTACATAGATACCACGTGTATATGGGTATGACATATATGTGTGTGATATGTGTGTATATATATGTGGTAAATATATGTATATATATATACCACATATATGTGTGTGTATATATACCACATATATGTGTGTGTATATATACCAAGAGTGGTATACAAAACCACTCTTTTGTAGGTTATTTTTGCATATGGGTCATTATACAGTATGCTTACTCTTTTATTTTGCTTTTATTTGAAGTAGTTTCTACCCATTTTGCTTTAGTGTATGAAGCTTGAAGTATTATAGCAAATTTTGGATGTATGTGTTAAATATAATGTATCTTGAATACCTTTGATGTTTAAGGGACATGCTTTCACAAATATGTATTAGTTAATTCTATGTATTTATAGAAATTATTCTCACTATTTGATCGGCCTGTCGTCTAGTTGCCAAGAAAAGGTAAAAGTGCATATTTAGGTCTAGGGACTTTAACTAGAGTTACTGAAGTCCCCTAGAGGAAAGTCTGCGTTATGCGTGCAGTGCCTCTTTGCCTTTTCAGTTTGTCTGGGCCTAGTGTTAGGTTGGTTCCCAGCGTGATCCTGTCCTTTTGTTCTTGCTTAGTTTGATTGCAGTTCACACGTCATTCTCAAGAAATGGTGCCCGAGGCACGAAGGTAGACCCACAAATTACCATGCGCTGCCTAAGGCAGGTGAGGCCCAGAGAAAATAGAGAACACACAGGGTGTATTAAAAGAACAAGCCTCCACTCACATAGTGGGACATGAAATTTTACTGTGAAAATAATTCTAGATGGACAGAGGTTTGAAGATAATCTTTTAGCTTGTGGATAAGTTGTAACTTGAATGATAAATCCAAAGACAGGAGACGGATTCTTGTGTGTGCGTCTGCTGTGTGCGTGTACATATGGCGTGTGTTGTGTGTACCTGTATGTGTATACGTACATATGTTGTGATTGTATGTTCAGATTTGCCTATAACTGACTGTATTTAACTAAAAATATCTGCAGGCATGCATACTTGATATATTTTAAGGTCTCATTTTTCACAGTAGAGACCAAGTATGCATTATTCCACAAATGGTAAGCAAGTAGAAGTCTCGAGATAGTCCACATACCTTGTCTTAAGGGGATACTTGCTTAGTAATCGAGGGGCTTCCCTGGTGGTGCAGATGGCAAAGAATCTGTCTGCAATGCTGGAGACCCAGGCTNTGCCTAAGGCAGGTGAGGCCCAGAGAAAATATAGAACACACAGGGTGTATTAAAAGAACAAGCCTCCACTCACATAGTGGGACATGAAATTTTACTGTGAAAATAATTCTAGATGGACAGAGGTTTGAAGATAATCTTTTAGCTTGTGGATAAGTTGTAACTTGAATGATAAATCCAAAGACAGGAGACGGATTCTTGTGTGTGCGTCTGCTGTGTGCGTGTACATATGGCGTGTGTTGTGTGTACCTGTATGTGTATACGTACATATGTTGTGATTGTATGTTCAGATCTGCCTATAACTGACTGTATTTAACTAAAAATATCTGCAGGCATGCATATTTGATATATTTTAAGGTCTCATTTTTCACAGTAGAGACCAAGTATGCATTATTCCACAAATGGTAAGCAAGTAGAAGTCTCGAGATAGTCCACATACCTTGTCTTAAGGGGATACTTGCTTAGTAATCGAGGGGCTTCCCTGGTGGTGCAGATGGCAAAGAATCTGTCTGCAGTGCTGGAGACCCAGGTTCAATCCCTGGGCCAGGAAGATCCCCCTGGAGAAGGACATGGCAACCCACTCCAGTATTCTTGCCTGGAGAACCCCATGGATAGAGGAGCCTGGCGGGCTTCACGGGGTTGCAAAGAGTCCCTGCAGTCACAAAGAGCAGGACACGGCTGAAGCAGTGGAGCGTGCTTGCAGACTCATAATATGTCAGCACTGAAGTGGTGGTTTTATACCGTTGATCCTTTAGTAACTTTATTTGGGGAAAATATGCTTTTGTTTCTGTTATTACACTTGATTATTGTTATGTATAAGTGAGTGAGTGAAGTCGCTCAGTCGTGTCCGACTCTGCAACCCCATGAACTGTAGCCTACCAGGCTCCTCCATCCATGGGATTTCCAGGCAAAAATACTGGAGTAGGTTGCCATTTCCTTCTCCAGGAGATCTTCCTGACCCAGGGATTGAACCCAGGTCTCCCGCATTATAGGCAGATGCTTTACCATCTGAGCCACCATAAACTTTTAATTAAAAACTTAATTTTATAGTTCCAGCTTTGTTGTCAATAGGGATTATTTACCTGTCAAAAAACTGAGATGTCTACTATATCCCTGCTTTGGGGTGCAAGCCCTAAACTGGGTTTTGTAAGTAAATAACTTTTTTTCAGCTTTTCAGTCTGCTTAATACGACTGGAAACCAGAAGGCTCTGTNATTACTTTCCATGCAGAATATAGAAACTGCTTTAGAGATATGCCTAATTAAAAGAAAGTTAAGATACCAATAGTGTTATAAGTGACTGAAATATTACATAATGTTTATGACCGTGTAGTTTCTTTCTCTTGTTCAAACTGTTTAAATGAGAATCCTTAGCTGCTTTTGAATGTCTTTGGTTACATCAGTTTACTATTTATGACAATTCACATTTATTAGTCACGTTCCTGGATATGTTCTGCCCACCACAATCCTGTTGCCTTCTTGCCTTTATGAGCTGCATCTAATTATTTAGTGGGAGGAGAGGCGATGTTGGAGTTTGGGACTGTCAGCAGATCTGGGCTCCAGTCCTGCTCCCACCTCTTATTAGCTATGGTCCTTAACTCAAAGAACCGCGTCTGAAATGTAGCCCCTTGTGTACATAACACAAGCAACATTTACATCACAGGAATGGGACGCGGATAAACGGTAAGTCCAGATAGCACGCATTCATAAGCTGTCGCTCCTTTTGGCACGGCTGTGGTTCTCATAGTCTGGTGGATGCTCTGTCGCTTTCTCTTTGCTTTTAAATTAATTTTTAGGGGAGTAGAGTTGATTTACAATGTTGTTAGTTTCTGCTGTCCAGAAAAGTGAATTGACTGTCCATACACATGTATCAGCAGACACTGATATGTGTGCATATATAGACCACATGTGTATATGGATATGATACATATGTGTATATATATACCACATGTGTATATGGGTATGATACATATGTGTATATATAGACCACATGCGTATATGGATATGATACATATGTGTATATATAGACCACATGCGTATATGGATATGATACATATGTGTATATATATACGACATGTGTATATGGGTATGATACATATGTGTACATAGATACCACGTGTATATGGGTATGACATATATGTGTGTGATATGTGTGTATATATATGTGGTAAATATATGTATATATATATACCACATATATGTGTGTGTATATATACCACATATATGTGTGTGTATATATACCAAGAGTGGTATACAAAACCACTCTTTTGTAGGTTATTTTTGCATATGGGTCATTATACAGTATGCTTACTCTTTTATTTTGCTTTTATTTGAAGTAGTTTCTACCCATTTTGCTTTAGTGTATGAAGCTTGAAGTATTATAGCAAATTTTGGATGTATGTGTTAAATATAATGTATCTTGAATACCTTTGATGTTTAAGGGACATGCTTTCACAAATATGTATTAGTTAATTCTATGTATTTATAGAAATTATTCTCACTATTTGATCGGCCTGTCGTCTAGTTGCCAAGAAAAGGTAAAAGTGCATATTTAGGTCTAGGGACTTTAACTAGAGTTACTGAAGTCCCCTAGGGGAAAGTCTGCGTTATGCGTGCAGTGCCTCTTTGCCTTTTCAGTTTGTCTGGGCCTAGTGTTAGGTTGGTTCCCAGCGTGATCCTGTCCTTTTGTTCTTGCTTAGTTTTATTGCAGTTCACACGTCATTCTCAAGAAATGGTGCCCGAGGCACGAAGGTAGACCCACAAATTACCATGCGCTGCCTAAGGCAGGTGAGGCCCAGAGAAAATAGAGAACACACAGGGTGTATTAAAAGAACAAGCCTCCACTCACATAGTGGGACATGAAATTTTACTGTGAAAATAATTCTAGATGGACAGAGGTTTGAAGATAATCTTTTAGCTTGTGGATAAGTTGTAACTTGAATGATAAATCCAAAGACAGGAGACGGATTCTTGTGTGTGCGTCTGCTGTGTGCGTGTACATATGGCGTGTGTTGTGTGTACCTGTATGTGTATACGTACATATGTTGTGATTGTATGTTCAGATTTGCCTATAACTGACTGTATTTAACTAAAAATATCTGCAGGCATGCATACTTGATATATTTTAAGGTCTCATTTTTCACAGTAGAGACCAAGTATGCATTATTCCACAAATGGTAAGCAAGTAGAAGTCTCGAGATAGTCCACATACCTTGTCTTAAGGGGATACTTGCTTAGTAATCGAGGGGCTTCCCTGGTGGTGCAGATGGCAAAGAATCTGTCTGCAATGCTGGAGACCCAGGCTCAATCCCTGGGCCAGGAAGATCCCCCTGGAGAAGGACATGGCAACCCACTCCAGTATTCTTGCCTGGAGAACCCCATGTATAGAGGAGCCTGGCGGGCTTCACGGGGTTGCAAAGAGTCCCTGCAGTCACAAAGAGCAGAACACGGCTGAAGCAGTGGAGCGTGCTTGCAGACTCATATGTCAGCACTGAAGTGGTGGTTTTATACCGTTGATCCTTTAGTAACTTTATTTGGGGAAAATATGCTTTTGTTTCTGTTATTACACTTGATTATTGTTATGTATAAGTGAGTGAGTGAAGTCACTCAGTCGTGTCCGACTCTGCGACCCCATGAACTGTAGCCTACCAGGTTCCTCCATCCATGGGATTTCCAGGCAAAAATACTGGAGTGGGTTGCCATTTCCTTCTCCAGGAGATCTTCCCGACCCAGGGATTGAACCCAGGTCTCCCGCATTATAGGCAGATGCTTTACCATCTGAGCCACCATAAACTTTTAATTAAAAACTTAATTTTATAGTTCCAGCTTTGTTGTCAATAGGGATTATTTACCTGTCAAAAAACTGAGATGTCTACTATATCCCTGCTTTGGGGTGCAAGCCCTAAACTGGGTTTTGTAAGTAAATAACTTTTTTTCAGCTTTTCAGTCTGCTTAATACGACTGGAAACCAGAAGGCTCTGTTTCTGCGAAGCCTAGATTAAGGCAGGGCAGAAGGAGGGGCAGGGAAGCCAGCTGACCTGGGTCGTCGGTCAGCAGGTGTCGACGAGACTCCAGGGAAGTGCAGAGTCGGGAGAGGCTGAGAGTTGGGGAGGCTGAGAGCGGTCTAAGGGTGGAATCAGCGCCAAGTCACTGACTGAATAGGACCTCCAAGAAAGCCGAGTCAAGGACACCTCTCCTGGCTCTGATCCGGGCAACTCATCGGTGCCACCTCCTGGTGGGGAAGCAGAGGAGTCGTAGGGCTGGCGTCAAGAGTGATGAGTTTATTCTGAACACCTGTAGAACATCTCGGTGAGGTCCCAGGTGCAAAAATGCAAAAGAGGAACTGGGCTTGGGGTCATTAATGTTTTAAAAGTTCATTCTTGTATAGTGAATTGCATTGATATCAAAGTCAAAATATCTTTCTTATAAACATGCAATTACAGGTGGATTCGGGAAGGCTGCCCTTGTAGTCCTGGTATCGTGGGACCAAGGCTTCCCTCCTCCCAGCTTATATGTGCTTTGATGGCCTCAAGAAAGCCAATTCGGGGCAGAGGGGGATGGTGGGATGAAGATGGACAGGGAGAAATTGCTTGGAAAGGTGTAATAGTCAAGTTCAGAGCACGATGTGAAAGTGAATGTCCCATCATTCTGCATTTTGCACTATGATGATTTCTGTTTTTCTTGGTTAGTTTTGATAGGATTATTTCTCCCCAAGAAAACTGTAAACCCCTCATAGTTACAGAAGTCTCTTCCACCTTTTCCCCTTGCTCTGTCCTCACCTATCATCACACCACATCACCTATGTCCCCCACCACAGCTCTTTAATATAAGAACACAGGCTTTGAGACCAGGCCGACCTGACTGTGAACCCTAGCTCTGCTGTTAACTGGCCACATGACCTGGGATAAGTCCATCCAAGGCTGTCCATACCTCTCTCTGCTCAGTGTTCTTTCCTGTAATATAAGGACTATGCTAATACGACTTATGGGTTGGTTCGTTTGCAGTCCAGGTGTTTAGCCTAAAGAGAAGACAGTTTGATTTGGTTCAGTCCGGGTCTGTGTAGCGTTACAGTGAGGATGAGATACTGTGTCTATAGTATCTTGAGGATGCTCAATAAATAAACTTTTCAATAACTGTTATATGATTGACTACTACTACCATAAATATGCCTCAATTAACTATTTACAANACAGTGAGGATGAGATACTGTGTCTATAGTATCTTGAGGATGCTCAATAAATAAACTTTTCAATAACTGTTATATGATTGACTACTACTACCATAAATATGCCTCAATTAACTATTTACAAAATGATATCAAGGAAAGTTCAGTTCAGTTCAGTCGCTCAGTCATGTCTAACTCTTTGCAACCCCAAGAACCCCAGCACACCAGGCCTCCCTGTCCATCACCAACTCCCAGAGTCCACTCAAACCCATGTCCATTGAGTTGGTGATGCCATCCAGCCATCTCATCCTCTGTCGTCCCCTTCTCCTCCCGCCCTCAATCTTTCCCAGCATCAGGGTCTTTTCAAATGAGTCAGCTCTTCGCATCAGGTGGCCAAAATATTGGAGTTTCAGCTTCAACATTAGTCCTTCCAATGAATATCCAGGACTGATTTGCTTTAGGATGGACTAGTTGGATCTCCTTGCAGTCCAAAGGACTTTCAAGAGTCTTCTCCAACACCACAGTTCAAAAGCGTCAATTCTTCGGCACTCAGCTTTCTTCATAGTCCAACTCTCACATCCATACATTGCTTAAATTGAAAATCTAAAGTGAAATACATATAGGAAGAAATGTCTTTACAATAAGATCTGTGAAGTAATGCAATATTTTCCAGTAGTATGTTGCCTAAATCTTTTTGCTTAAAATTACAAATCAAGTTACATTTAAAAAGACAAAATCAAAATGATTCAGTGGTTTTCATTTTTATTATATAGAGGTTGATGAAATGCACATGAAAGCTCTTCAGTCTCATAAGTTACTGAGCTAAAACATTTCTTTTCTCTTCAATTTTTATTCAGTCAGTGCCGTGAATGATGATTTTTATTATACAAACTACAGTGAAATTTCAATTGTCTGGAGATCAATTATCAACCAACTTCAACTTGAACACAAACCCAAAAGCCTGCAAGTTATTTTAAAAAAAACAACAAACCCTATGCAATTAAAATAGATACCACAAAGCACATGCTCTGTACTTTTGTTTTAAATTTCCATAATAAGAACTTTAAAAAAATAAAGGCAGATGAGAACAAAGTACAAAAAGATTTTTTTAGATGGTCTTGAAGATACATCACCTTCAGATAGCTGCTTTACTTTCTGGAAAAAGGAAAACAACCTTTGAGGTAGCAGACTTTGCTTAGTTCGTGGAGGATACTGCTTGCTTAGCTTTCTGAAACCCTGAAGGGTTGATGACGTTGGCTGCCTCCTGCCCTAGCAGGGTGACGGTGTGAGAGTAGCGACCCATGCGACCCACTCCTCTTGCCTGTCCCTCTGGTAATCCTAGCTGCACTAGTGCTGAACCAATAGTAAATATTTCTTTAAAACCCACTCTGTGGTGTCATGTTGGAGTCAGTAAAGGTAAATTTAAATATTTTCAAAGAACCCTCTTGTCCTTTCCTCCTGCCAAACCCATTCATTCCAGCTTTATATATTGTGACAAGTGAGATTATCCGATTTCTCAAGCTGTCCAACAACCTGGAGTCGCTGAAAAAAATAGCTGTGACAACGGGAAGAGAGAGAAATACATAGAAGGATGTGAAACCATGCAGCATAATGTGGGAACAATTAGAGCAGAGATTCCAGGCCGGTGCCTCAGGGCCGCATCCGCTCAGGAACGTGTTTAGCTAACGCCCAGTCTGCCCAGTCTGCCCAGCTGCACTTTTGTTTGTGTTTGTTGATTACTTGCAGTTTGTAGCGCTCAAGTATCAGGTGGTTCACGTTTTACAAAACTGACTTTAAGTCTCCCATGAAGACCCGGAAGCACCGACTCTACATTCCTGAAAGGGACTAGTTCTGGAGAGTTTGGACTGACTGTAGTGATTTGACCCAGACGGTGGTGTCCAGCTCTCCGCTGCCCCCATCTCAGGGAGGGCATTTCAGTGTTCACAGTGCCCGCCCATCCTCCTTATCTTCCCAGCCCTGAGGCTCCGTGTTGGTTGTATTTATCTACAGTCTGGCTAAAACGAAGCTGAAGAACACATTTGTTCATCTGAGTCTCCATCAAAAATGAGGAATAGGAAGGTAGGCTTAATGGGCTGAGCGTTATTGAAAGAAAGGAAGCAAGTGAATTTTTTTATAGAGGAGAAAAATGTTTGAGTGTTTAATATGCAAACAGTGTGGGTCCATGTCAAAATAGTGCAATAAAAGCAGCTTTGCTCATTTACTTGATCTGCATGGCCCTTAGGCCTTGGACTTAGTAAAGAGTCCATAGCTTGGAGCACAGCTTCTAATTACAATAAAGCATAGTACTCAAGGGAGAGTTTTGCTAGGTCTGGTAAATGCTATGCAAAATGATAAAGAAGTAGATAAAACTTTCCAGAACTATTTCAATCTAAAATAGTCAAAATAAATAAGAAACTTTCAGTGTATATGTTGAAGCATTTGAAATTGCCAATATTTAATTATTTTGACCCAGAAAAATGGCGGCTTAACATTGATTAACCTGCAATAAAGCAGTTTCTGCTACCTGCTTATTTCGCTTACGTGGAATTCCTTCTTTTCCCACAATATCAAAAATGTGATGGTGATTTATCCTGGTTAATAAAATTCATAATGCATTGAAGAACAGTTACAGATATTATGTGAAGCTTATAAAAGCAATTAAAACATACAGTACCATGCTTCATTACAGTCTGAAATACAGCTTATGTTCATGGATGAGATAATATACTCGCAGTGTAATGATTGAAAACATTTTGCAGTTGATAAGCCCTTCATTATGAGAGGACAGTAGCTTCACAGACCTTCTAATCCCCTGAGATACAATGCTTTTTCTAGAGAGGCTTCTCTAACTTATCGTCTAATAATATGTTCTGGAAATTCGCTGCATTGCGCTTGGTTGGTTCTTCTCTGTGGGTGCAGCTTTCTCCTTTCATAGGCTGTATCTTAAAAAGAGAGCATCGCCTGAAATTCAGTAGATTTTATCAGAATCTTCAGTAAATGCAAAGGATTTAAATCGCAGCTTTGGAGGATGCAGTTTTATTTAAACTCTTTCATGTCTTAACACCTGAACAGTTCTTCCAAATAACGTATTTAGTGAACACAAATAGTTTTTAAGCTCATAGTGGTCACACTAAGCTGCATGCATATCCTAAAAAAATTGGAATAATAATTAGTAGATAGAGAACTATATTATCTGATATTCCTTTGTTTTTGTTTAAAGCATAAAATTCTAGAGAACTAAAATGTTTAAATTCTGCTTTTTAACTTTCAAACCTATTATCACCAAGGATAAGTTGCATTTCTTAAACTAATAATAGTTTGTTTATAACTGTATATATAAATATTTATGATATTACTGATTTAAGGGAACTGTCAATCATAGTCTGTTTTCTTGAAGACATCTTCCTCTGGCCCTGAAAAATAGTTGGCTGAATTTAATGACTGTTACATATTTTGTGGATGATGGAATGAATTAAATGGAAGCACAATACTGTTTCATCAAGTTTGCTGCAATTAAATGGAGCTGAATTCTCCTACCAAAAAACATGCTGAATGAAGTCATGTTAATACATTTATCTTAGCAAAAATAGTCCCTTTACTGAAAATATCCTTTTGCATAAAATGATAGGTGTTTACTTGTTTATTTTCAAATATCTTGAAGTAAAAACAGTTCCTAAGGCTTTCGGTGAAATCAGAAAAAGCGTTGCAAATATGTTATGGAGGAAAGATTTAAGTTATAGAAATTATTCCTTGAGAATATATGGGGAATTTTCAAGCATCTGGGATTCTATTTCAAATATTGTTTTACTCAGCGGCAAATATTGATATAATACTGCAGCCGATAAAATAAAGTATATCTCAGCAGATTTTTAAAATAATCTATTTGCCCACATAGGAAAACCGAAATGCAGAGCAATGGTGCAGGAGGCAGGAATAACTAAGAGGGCGTTACTGTTTGATTAGGCTTGATTGTATTTTCAGGATATACTGCTCACCCTGGATGCTAAGCTGTCCTGCTTTTCCTCTACCTTTAATTTTTNGCAGAGCAATGGTGCAGGAGGCAGGAATAACTAAGAGGGCGTTACTGTTTAATTAGGCTTGATTGTATTTTCAGGATATACTGCTCACCCTGGATGCTAAGCTGTCCTGCTTTTCCTCTACCTTTAATTTTTGCTTTAGAGACTGGGTATTGGCAGCCCACTCCAGTGTTTTCCTGGGAATCCCATGGACAGAGAAGCCTGGTGGGCTCTAGTCCATAGGGTCACAGAGCGTCAGACGTGACTGAAGGGACCCAGCATGCATGTAACACACATACATATAAAGAGACGGACCTTTCCTTTAATTATGTATTTCATTCAAGTCCCAAAAAGCAATTTTTAATGAATGCTTAAAATTGAAAACAATTAGGAAAGGCCATGTTCTTTCTTAATAATTGAAATAGCTGATAATCCACATGCATTTATCCTCTCTTCCTCCTAAAATCTTGCTAAAGTGATATTAAAAGGATTTCTTTTTTTTGAGAAAGAGAGAGTAGGAAAGGATATGAGAATGAGAGATGGCAACGCATTTTTAGAAAACACGAATCGGAAGGAGGAGCGCTAGCAGCCTGAACAAAGCAGTGAAGCTCGTGGCTTCAGGGCTCCGAGGAGCGCGCCAGACAGGCGAGCCAGTGCAAGCGCGCCCGTTAGCCTGCGGAGCCCCGGCCAGCCGCAGCTCTAGAAGCATCCGAGAAGGTAGGAAGCCCTCGTGATACAGTCAAAGATCCGCAAGTGACGAAGAGAGATGAAAACAACCAGAAAAATCAAGCTGAAAGGAAACAGGCAGTGCAAACAGCAAAAGGAAGCGCCAGAAACCTCAAGCAGTATTCCCAGCGATAAGAAAAGCAATCACGTCCTCGAAAAAGAACCGACTGCTCCGAAAGGAAGGAGAGGACGAGTTTCCAGACTGATGGGCCCACCAAACACCCAGCACCACGCGTGAAAATAGACCTACGTGAAGGCACATCATCGAGAAGGTTTACATTGCTAAGGAGGAAAAGGAGATTCTAGAAGTTACTCAAGAAAGAAGATAGGATTCATGCTATAGATCAGGAATGAGTGCCTCTGGTTCTTTTAAAAACCAAATCTCTTAATTGCCACCATGTAGGTGGTAATTATTTTGCCACTGTTTGGCTCAGCAGTGAACATATATAAACAGTCGTGATAATTTAAGTATCTTATCTTTTATTTACTCTCCATAACCACACTGAAAGCAAAGCAACAAGGATTTCCTTTTTCTTTCATATTTTATTCCCTTGGTCATTTTGCATGCAGTAATCATACAACAAATATTAGTCAAGTTAGCATATAGTTCACCAGTTCTCTATGTAATTTGTTATTTCTCAATATTATTGAACTCTCTTTAACTTCATCCTCCCCACACCCCAAAAAATCTTGGGGAATACTTCTGATTAACATGAAATTTGTATCCCTATTCAGAAAGGCACATCCGGCAGTTTTCCTATTAGAGCCGTGAATGGCCAGGTCCCTAGAGGTGGGACTGCCAATCAGAGCCCCAGTTTCACATTCCAGAAATACTGAGGATGAGGTCACTAAAGCAGGAATCACGTGGATGAGGCATCCCTCTCATCCACTACTGGTCCTGGAGTGGGGCACATGGATAGAAGTGAAGTGGATGAGTCACAAGGGAGACAGGGAGGAAGTTCCACACTGCAACACAGAAGTGGTCCAGACAGTGGTTATTAGTGATGCGGAGCATCCTGAACATAGAAGCCTGAATGGATACAGGAGATCATAGACTTGTGGTGACTCTACCAGACGCGCCAGCTCCCAAGGAGTTGCCACAGACAGGTCTAGCTCGTGACCCACCTCCCCACGTTTCCCCCAGATAACCTGTCCCAGTCCTTCACAGAAGGTTTTGAAAGGAACAGATCTTTGCCTATNGAGGAGAAGGGGATGACAGAGGATGAGATGGCTGGATGGCATCACGGACTCGATGGACATGAGTCTGAGTGAACTCTGATAGATGGTGATGAACAGGGAGGCCTGGCGTGCTGCGATTCATGGGGTCGCAAAGAGTCGGACACAACTGAGCAATTGAACTGAACTGAACTGGAGTTTATACAGTTTGGGGTATCTCTTTAAGAAGATGAATGCAAAGCATCTTGCTTTAACAGATTTCACAAAAATACTTTACCATGTGGATACATTTCTAAGATCCGGGTCCTGGTAAAGGTCCATGTTGATGACAGACCCTGAAGCTTAACTTCATTAGCTTCAAGGTGGGACACGTGTAGGCTAGGACTGGGGATTAATGTGTGCTTGCCTGTCTGCGTCTGTGTGTGTGTGTCCACGTGAGCGCGCGTGCCTGTGTGCCTGATTCAAGGTCCCAAGAGAGAGGACCCCGGGATGGGACTCTGCCTTCTCCCTCAGAAACAAGACGAGTAGAGAAGGTGTAGTGTTCTCTACGTCGGAGTCCAGTCCTGCACTATACTCTGAGCTCTCGGGCACTCTACTCTGAACTCTCGGGCACTCTGCTCTGAGCTCTCGGGCACTCTGCTCTGAGCTCTCGGGCTGGAACACTTTGAGTTTCATGTCTTACTGACTGCCCCTCTTGGGGCAGGAATGCTCGCGGCAGGAATTGTTGCCGGTCGCTAAACCAGTTCACACGCAGGACAGCGGCCCGAGTTACAGCCGCACTGGCTACAGTCAGGGAGGGGTCACTGCGCTCTTCTTGCTGTGTTGCGTTTTGATTTACAAATAGCCTTTTGCTTTCTCCCATGGTTTCCCATGATTTCAGATATTGAATTTTGGCGCAGTAAGTGTGCTTGTGTGCCTTAAGGAGTGCTGAGTGGGAGAGAAATGACATTATAGGAAATGTCAAGTTCTTCACTTTACTCTGGTAGAATTGAATGATCTGTCCAATAGAGCTCTAAAAAAAATAAAGTGTTTAATCCTTTGTGAAAGTAAAACATGCCTCATGTTGAACATCTGAAAATGAACAAATATTTAAAAGGAAAAATATGTTACCCACCGTCTCCCCTAAAGATACCTGCAGTCATCACAGTGATTAATATACCGTGGCTACTCAATACATATTTTTAGAACAAAAGAATAATATGAACTCCAGAGAATACAAGCAAAACCTTTTTCTAAGTTTTTTTCCCTAAGTTCCTGTGATTATGATATCTAAAATACATATATTTAAATGAACATATATTGAGGCCTCACAAGTAAAGGCCTTGTGCTCGATAATGATGATGCAAAAATGAAGCAAGGTGGTCCTTGCTCCTCTCAGTGGAATTTGTATCCAGTAGAAGAAGCCCAGTAAATCCCTGCCAAAGCAAGGGCACCTGGAGTAGCTGTGTAAAATCACATGCAGGAAATTTCTTTAAGATCCCAGTGCGCCTGGCGATTTCTTTTCTCTGGACATTCTTGACTGTTCTCTTTCTCTCATTCCATATCCAGTCCATCAGCAAATCCTGTTGGTCCGGTCTTTAAAACCAGCTCACAACTCGAGTCCTCTCCCTCTGTTACTGTGCTGCCCAGAGCCAAGCCACCGTCGCTTCTTGTCTAGATAGTTGCAGTGGCCTGCTTTTTCATCTGCCTGATCCTCCTCTTGCCCCCATACACTCTGTTCTCCGTCCAGAAGCTGCAGAAGTCCTTTGAAAATTTTTCAGCTCATAACAACAGCCTTCTGCCACAAATTCTCCAATGTACTCTCACCTTATTTAGAGTAAAAGCCAGTGCCGTTACGTTGGCCTAAAAGATGGTTTTGCCCAAGCCCCTTTTCCGCCAGCTCCCCAGTCTAAAATCCACTATTCACCATCTTGCTCTTTTGCTCACTCTGGAGCAAGCCAGGAACCTGCCTTCCTCGTGGGCTTGGCACGAGGTTTCCTCTCTGCAGTGCCTTTCCCTCGGACATCTGCCTGCAGGACTTGATGTCCTCCCCTTCAGACCTTTGTTCAGATGCCACTCTCTCTGTGAGGCCTTCCCTGTTTGTCCTAATTAAAACCACAGCACTCCTACCCCCTGGTCCCTGCTTTATTTTTCTCCAAAGCACTGTTACCGCTCAAAATCCCATATATGCTTATTATTTATTTACTTTCATAATACAAGCTTCACAAGGGCAGGGATTTGCTCTCTTTACCCCCAGGTCCTGAAACAGTCCTGGTGCCTCGTAGGTGCTCAGTTAGCATTTGCTGAAAGAAAGAGGACGATATACTCAGGCTGCCAACATGCCTCCCTGTTCTCTCTTCCTGTGGTTCCTTTTTGCTCAGTATCAAGACGCTTTCCTGGTGCTGACTGGGCCGCTCAGCAGCACCTCTGCTGTCACCAGCCTGTATGTTTCTTAAATGGCAGTTGCTGGAATCTCATCGTACTTTCGTGTTCTCCAGGACAGAGAGATGTTAGTAGCTGACGCCTGCTCAAAACTCATGCTCTGTCTTTACAGTGGTCTGGAAAATTCAGTTCAGAAAGGGGCCAACCACGAGAGATGACAGAGACACCACTGTACTTTTCCATACCTACGAACCAACATGTTTAAGCCCGGAATTTGCTTCTCATCCAGTGAGGAAATCTAATAGAGTGTCAGGACTTTGAAAAGAATGCATAATTCTTTGATGAGTAATATATGTATTTATGCAGGCTGGAATGAAAAAGAATCATTGAACCAGGGACTCTAGGTTCTCCACTAATGTTAGAGTCGAAAGGTTTTTTGTTTTTTTTCTCTTCCTCGTCTCAAATTCTAAATTTAATAAGGAGATTGTCAGGGGAACCTAACATTCCACTCAGAGGGTTAGTTACCAGCAAATACAGCACCGCTGAAAATCCGAGTTGTGGATCAGATTCCTGTTCAGGGACGGCTAGTTCTAAATGCACCCCTTGTTCCTTACATTTTTGGAAGCCCCATATTCAGAAGTAGTTTCTACCTGCTCAATCACATTTGTGTCTTTCTGCATTAAAATAAAAATAGTCAAGAAGGGATAAAGGGGAGAAATATTTATTCTTGCTCCTGATGCATATAAAGACCTTTATTTTTTAAAAACTCCTTCATTTGAACTCTTACTTTTCTGCTAGCCTGTTTGCCTCATAGGAAGGAAAGCAGGCACAGCCTATAAATAATGCTTGCGTCTCCGTTTCAGGATGTACAGGGCAGGCGAGCCTCTCCCCTGGAAGGTCAAGGGCCACAGTCAGCTCGCTCCCCTCCTGAGTCAGGCAGTTCTCCCGTGTTGCTGTTCGGAACTCGGTAAAGCAGGGTCACGTAAAATAAATGCCCCGTTTGCAGCATCCTGAAAATTCCAGCACTGTGCGGTTTCCACTCTAACGTTACCCACCGTTGTTGGACAGTTTTCGTTTCAGATTTACTTTTCCGTTGATTTTTAGAGGTGTAGAGTTCCTAAAGTGAAGTGTACTCCAGTCTTTGAAATTTTCACAAGGAAATGAGCATTTGGAAAGTTCTCAGTGACCTTATTTCTTCCCTTGAATTTGCTTTCATATTTTAAGAAACTTTAAGACTTTTCATGTCTCCAGAGGATAGATTAAGTTTATTTTACTGGGAGTTTTCTTCAAATTACATGGAAAATTATATGTTGTCTAGAAAAGTATTCTCTGCTATAGCCTAATAATAGAAAAAATATGTATGTGCTTTTCTTCTTCAGCAATTTCGTAGTTATTATAGCTTACTGAGTGATTGCAAGGAGAGAGGCGCTGAACTAGGGCTCTCTGGAAATGCGTGGCGTAGGAAAAGGCGCACAGCGCCATTAGCCCTTAGGGAGATGAAAGTGGAGCCCACGGTGAGGCCCCTCTTCATAGCCGCTGGAGCATCTCTAATCAGAGAGACAGATACTACCAAGTGTTGGCACGGCTGTGGGCTCACTGGAGCGTTCATGTTACTGGTGGGGATGTAATCCGGCAGACCCTCTTTAGAAAATGCTTTGGCAGTTTCTTAGGAAATTAAGCATACACTTAACCATATGACCCATTAATCCCACTGTCAGGTATTTTCCCAANCACTGGAGCGTTCATGTTACTGGTAGGGATGTAATCCGGCAGACCCTCTTTAGAAAATGCTTTGGCAGTTTCTTAGGAAATTAAGCATACACTTAACCATATGACCCATTAATCCCACTGTCAGGTATTTTCCCAAATGAAATGAGAACACATATTCCCACAAAGACACCCAGGCTAGTGTCCACAGAAGCACAGTACCTAATAGGCAAAAAGCAGAGACAACCCAGACGCCCGTCTGTACTGGAGCGGATGCCTTTCCAGCCTTGAGAATGAACAGCCTTCCAGTACACACAGCAGGAGATGAATCTCAGGAGCATGATGGGCAGCTGAAAAGCCAGAGCAAGTGTGCTGAGCGATTGACATTCAAAAGTAAGAATGCTGGTCTAGGCAACTGGAAGTCGAGATCGCGGCTATCCCTGGGGGGGAATAGTAACGGCTGGTGCTGGGCATGAGGGTGCTCCATGCTGCTGGCCGTGCTGTGCGCCTCAGTCCAGATGCTGTCGCACAGCCCTGGCAGCTTTGTCAGAATTCATCGAGTTGTTCCCTGAGGACGTGCGCAGTTTTCTTCATGCAGGTTATACTTCCAAAAAATGTATTAAGACTATAAAAAATCTGAGTGACACTTGGTTTCCACAGATTTAGGGGTTCTAGGAAAACACTCCACATTCATTGCTACAAAGACTTTACCATCTAGTGGGAAGACAGGCTTGTTGATAAATAATTCTGATATGAAACCAACTCTTAGAAGTGCTGCATTAGAGAGATATATCAGTGCAGTGAAGTAAAGGAAAATACTTAGCGAAAAAAGGACAAGTGGCAAAAATGTCTGCAGGCTGTAGTCGCTGCTGGATTTGCTTCATAACGCTGGGAGGAATAGAATAGTGTTAGTGGAAGACAGGCTTTACATGAGAAAGAGAGTGAAGGTGAAGTCGCTCAGTCGTGTCTGACTCTGCGACCCCCTGGACTGTAGCCCACCACAGATCCTCCAGGCAAGAGTCCTGGAGCGGGTTGCCGTCCCTTCTCCAAACATTAGGAACAAAGGGATTAAAGCTTTGGATTATGTATGAGGAGTTGGGACTGCTGGAGAGACAAAGTTGTTTTCAAGAATCAGAACACAGAAGTTGCTGTGTCTTTCGAGAGGAGCCCCTCTGTTTCCAGCTGACTGTCTTTGCCTGAGTTGTGGGTTATTTTGTTCCAGAGGTTCTCAGCCGTGAGCGCACGTTGGCATCACAGGAGCTTTCATAGCTGCTCCCGAGTCAGAGTCTGCAGGGCTGGGACTCGGGTGTCTGTCCTCTTTCTAGGCGCCTGTGTGTCTCCTGAACCGCCGGGACTAGGAGCCCCTGCTGGAGTCGTGCAGGGCAGAGGGAGCCTTCGCTGGAACCGTCACACAACAAGAAAGGCCTCTCTTTGTTTTGGGAGCTACTGTGGCTTTCACAGAGAAGAGCACTTTTCATATTTATCTCTTTGTACCTGTGCCAAGAAATTTCTTTGCAAATGGCTTTTATCCAAGTATGACATGAAAGATGTTAATCCTACTGTTAAATTTTAACCTTAATTCTTTCAAGCACTGGGGCATTGCTTCTGATTTTATTACAGGTACATAGATCCACAGCAGACGATAGAACTGGAAAGGACAAAATGGCACGTGTAGGTCACTTGTTAATGCACGCACATGACTAATCTCTCTCCTATGAGGAAAAAATGTATTTTGAGTCCTAACATTTATATATCAGATCTTTCAATGTAAAAATAATACCTGCTTTCACTTAGAATATTTTAGTCCTCTGCTTAGTTCATTCACTTGATATCGCTTATTAGCTCATCCATTTTCTTTCTCTTTGTTTTCAGATAAATTTTACAATCACAGAAAAGTTGCGGAAATAGTAAAGGGTTCATCTGTATCCTTCTCCCAGCTGACTCTAGTGTTGACAGCTTATATACCATAGTGCAGTGATAAACAGGGAAATTAACTTGAAACGATAAGATTCACTGAGCTACAAATCTTATTTGAATTTTCCCAAATTTTTCCTTGATTTCCGTGTCTGGTCCAGGATTCAATCTAGGATGTCACATTGTGTTGATACCTAGTTGTCAGGCCTCCTTACACCCCTCCAGTCTGTGACAGCTCCTCATTCTTTTCTTATACTTCCTTATCTTGATACTTTATTATCTTGACCCTTCTGTTGACTACCGGTGAATCATTTATAGAATGTTTCTCACTTTGGGTTGGTGTGGTGTTCTCTTATGAATAGATTGAAATTATTTATTTTGGTGAATAATTATTTGCGGAAATAATTAGATGATACATTTATTTCTGTATATGTTATTACTAGTGTTGTCAATTTTGATTATTTGGGTAAGGTGGTATCTGCTAAGTCTCTCCACTATAAAGTTACAACCCTTGATAGTTGATAAATACCTTTGGTGGGTCCTTCGTTAGTGGCTCAGACAGTAAAGAATCTGCCTGCAGTGCAGAAGACCTGGGTTCGATCCCTGGGTGGTGGGGAAGATCCCTTGGAAAACGGAGTGGCAGCCCATCCCAGTAATCTTGCCTGGAGAATTCCATGGGCAGAGGAGCCTGGCAGGCTACAGTCCATGGGGTCACGAAGAGTTGGACACAGCTGAGCAGCTAACACACACGCAGATATCCTCAGCACTATGCCAACATTATGTTTCACCTCAAAACTTTCATTCACTGATCTCAGCATCCACTGGTATATCTTGCCTGCAATAATTAATACCGTGGTCTTCACCCGATAACATTTTTTATTTCCCTTATTCCTTATATGTTTATTAATAGGAGCTCATCTATAACGTGCCCTCCCTTGGCTGTTTTTATCAGTATGAAGCTGTGAATGCTTGTTCAATTTCCTGAATCGTAATCGTAATCCAGTATTATCATTGTTAATTGTTCTAGCTGCAGCCATTGGCAGCTCCTTCTGATTGAATCCTCTGTCCTTTTGATACACCCTCACTCTTTCGTAAGCGCTTCTTTTTTTCTACAATCACAAGATGCCACAGAATCAGCTTCTATTTTACCTCTCCCAGGTCTGGAATTTTTCTGAGAAACGCTAATTCCTTTTATTCAATTTGCTGGAGATTGATATTCAGATCTGGGTGCTTGTAGACCATTGCTATTGGGGTGTCCTTGGTCCTATTTCCACTCAGCAGAATAAGCTAGGAAATATGTGTATGTATATTAAACCATGCATGC
>SJYW01018179.1:235832-279581 GCA_006410735.1 Raphicerus campestris
AACCATGCATGCTCATATACCATATTAGTTATTTCTGTATGTATTTATCTGTCATGTGTGTCTAAAAATCCATAAGTTCTCATATCCCTGATTCCAGTTCAGTACCACAAGGTTCATTAAGCATCCCCCCCTTTTCTTATTGGTAATTTCTTTAACAGTGAAAAGACTAGCTCTCATTGTTTATAATCTTGGATTATGCGTAAAGTGGTTGCTGAATTGCTAACTCATACCTCTGCGAGAGATAGATTTCCTAACTGGAGTGCAGCAACTTGCCGACAGCTCTGTGTGGTTCTCACTTTACCACATCCAGTCACAATCGTGTTTCCAAAGCGACTGACTTCTTTGTTCCACCCCCTTCAGCAGCCGCATGACTGCTCCTGGTCACGGTGTTCGTCTGTAACAGGTTCACTTCTTCCTGTCGGTGTTCTGCTTGGGCAGAATATCCTGGTTAGTTTTATTTTCTTTATTTTGGAAGATATATAAAACATTATTCTGGTTTAGAGAGTCAAGTTCAGTTCAGTTCAGTTGCTCAGTCGTGTCTGACTCTTTGCGACCCCATGAACTGCAGCACGCCAGGCCTCCCTGTCCATCACCAACTCCCGGAGTTCACCCAAACCCATGTCCATTGAGCTGGTGATGCCATCCAACCATCTCATCCTCTGTATCTGGTAGTGTCATAAAATTCACATCAGGTGAACAGTTTCCTTAGGTCAGGAACACCGATAGGATTAACCTGAGATGCTGCTTATACCACACGAAAAAGTCACTCTGGCGGCGCAGCGCACCTCGGGCAGATCGCTGCTGCCCTGCCCCGCCTCCTCGGGAACTAAATGCCAGAATAGCATGTGCGCAGCTGAGGACATCAGCGAATTGATATCCTGAGGAGCTTCTGGGAATTTTTTTTCTTCCCTCATACTAATAGCATTTTCACTGGAAAATACTGGGATCATGACTACTGTTTTTATAAACTTTAAATATCTGGCTCATTAGGAATGCTTTGATACTTGAATACATAGGCATGAGTTTTCTAGTTTAAAAAATGGCCAAGATAATTAGCAAAGAGATTTTTGCCATGTGTTTTTTCCCTGCAAGCTTTAAGAGTTAACATTTATTTACACGCGTACTTCACTCTGCTCTTATCATTCTGATCAATGGGAAAATATCGTCTGCTTTTAATGTCACAGGAATCAGCTCATCCTATCTTCGAATGAGGAAATAATTAGCAAACAATTATTATTCCTTTTTAATATTTGTGGCGTTGTTTTCAGAGTTTCCCTTTGCAAACCGATGCACCGTAAATGCTCTCTGGCTGGAGGTACTGAAATCTGTTTTGCTGTGCTGCAAAGGCGGAGGGGTGTGTGTCTCATTAGAAGCCTGTAGCCAGGAGCTGCATTCACCGACCGGATGCTCTGACAGGGTGGCAGGCTGCGGAGCCCTGCAGCGGTGTGTGGCGTGCGTCACAGATCGTGGGATAGACCTCTATGTGTCGGTAGAGGTGCAGGGCTGAACAGTCATGTAGACTAGGGGCAGGGGGAGTGTTTGTGTGGCTGGCTTCATTCCCTATGTCAATAAGAGGAAGACTCCTGATACGGTGAGGACATGCACCCTAACACATGCTAGCCCCAGCTAAATTCAACTGTGTGTATAATGTCCTCTTAATTCCCAGCTGTCTTAAGAAGGACTAATGTGAAAAATATTATATACTCTTACAATTTACAGATCATGAACAGATTGGAGGGGGGGCAGAATGTGCCAATTGGTAAAGAAATTCATATGCAGAATAACACACCTCAAAATGGTGTTTGTGAAGGTTTTTCTTTTTTTAAATTATTAAATTTAAAATTTAATTGGGTAAAATTTAATTACTCCTTGGGGGTTTCCTGTAATGTTATATGCGTAATTCATTTGAGTCTATGCCTTCTACAGATATGAATGTTTGGAAGTACAGGTAACCTTGTAATGAATAAAACTGATAAAAGGTTGTGTTCCAATAACAGGGAAATTATGGAATGATTATTCACTTTGTGAAAGGCTCTGTCATAGGGCACGCTTTCCTAAAGCATTTTAAATTGGATTACATTTACGAAACATTTGTTTATACAGAACATTTCAGGAACAAATGTAGTGAGGAAATGAGAGAAATAGTCATAATAAGATAGAGATCCCTTCCGCTGCTGACATTTGTGCTTCCTGTCTTCCTCTGCCTCCCCTCGCAGCTCTAATAGCCATCGGGCGATACAGCATGACAATAGAGACCGTGGACGTTGGATGGTGTAAAGAGATCACAGACCAAGGAGCCACGCTGATCGCACAGAGCAGCAAGTCTTTAAGATACTTGGGGCTGATGAGATGTGATAAAGTGAGTTGCCCATCGAACTTCTTTCCTACGTATCACTGTCGTTTACAGCTTGATATTCGATTCTTCTCTGCCTGGGTATAGATATGCATACACACATGTACTTATGTTATTACAGGCATGCATGGGAAGCTGCCTGGTTTTCTAAACTAATCTGAGATGATTTTTGAATATCTCTGTTTAAAAATGAATGTTTGTGCTTATGCAGAAAGAAAACAGCGATCACACACACACTCAACCTAGATTGTGGCTTCCTGTCCACAAGCCCACGGACCACCTTAACGTGCTTGTGTGGCACGCTGCAGTGTGTGCGGCTTAACAGTGAAGCTCCACTCGGGTTCCAAGCTGCCCGCAGCAGTGAGGTGGAGAGCCCACTGCCGGATGACGCTGTCGCAGTCGGAAGAGTGCGATTCCACCGCTCACCGTCTTTGTGTTCTGGCCCCCGGGGGCGAGAAGGGCCAGTGAGGCAGTGTTGGGTGGGAGTCTCCACACTTCAGATGCTGCTTTTCACACATGCTGAGAAGCGGTCCCAGAGGCCCCACCGAAGGTCAGTGGAGCTGGCCAGAGGCCTGAGCCTGAGTTTGAGAAGTTGGGCTGCTTTAATAAATGACCAGAAGCTGCACTGATAACCAGGCCTTGGAGAGGCCCTTTCCCCTTTGTCTCTTTCATTTTCCCGGTGACAAATCTAGGAGGTAGTCGTTTGTACTGCGAAGGGGAGAAAACAGAGCTCAGAAGGACCAGGCACTGGCCCCAGGCCCCCCATCCAGGGTGGCACCCCAGATCTTCAAGCCTGTGGCCAGTGCCTGGGGCCCACCCCAGAGGCTGTCTCCAGAGAAGGGGGTGCTTCCTTGAAAAAGNGAGCTCAGAAGGACCAGGCACTGGCCCCAGGGCCCCCATCCAGGGTGGCACCCCAGATCTTCAAGCCTGTGGCCAGTGCCTGGGGCCCACCCCAGAGGCTGTCTCCAGAGAAGGGGGTGCTTCCTTGAAAAAGACCCACCTCAGCTACTTGCTCTGAAAATGTTGGCAGCTTGTAACAGTCTATACATGTGTGCAACTTTCTGTGATTGGTGACTAGGGACAGTGTCGCAAAAGAGCATGAAGCTAAATATATATGCCTCTCCAAGGATGTGTATTTTCTAAATGTGGCAAATTTGGGGACAAATAAGAATGGCCCCAGTTCTCTCTGCGCTTTGTCAGTTTTGTTCATTGACCTAGTTCTTTTTTCCAGATGTTTTACAATCCCAGCTTATACCAGACCTTTCCAGTTAGTTATGATTAGAGAGATTTTATATACTCAGCCAGCCTAGAAAGCTGACTGAGTTTATTACTGAGCAACAGTGGAGAGCCCGGGGTGGCAAGTCTCTCTTAAATTTTACTACTAACTAACTTTACACTGCTACTAACCCTGTCACTTCAGAATGATTCCTTTTAAAACAAGTGAGAGAGTCCATAGCAGGCAGAGCGTTCTAGAAACCCCGACCAGTGACAGCAGAACTCTCCGGCTTCTGCCTGGAGGGACTGCTGCACGCGAGCTGCCTGAGCAGGGGGAGGAAAAGGTGAGCGTTCACAACCGGACCCGTGTGCCTTTGGCGGACGTCACCGTGTTTCTAGTCCAGATTCTTTAGACCTGTTGAGATCAGCTCCCTCTTCGGAGCTGAATTTGGTACTCCAGTTAGTCCAGAAGATCCTTTCAGATGTATTTGCTGACCAGCATTTTGCCAGTTTTCAGTAAGTGGAAGGATCCTTTTCTGCATAAATGCAGAAAAGTAGGGTGTCACAATCCATCCCGCTATCGCCGGCCCAGCCCTGCCGGCCAGTGTCCTCAGGCTTAAGGCAGTTCAGGGCCAAACAAGGGAGGTTCTGTGCGGACAGAAGAAGCTTCCAAACCACACCCAAAGTGCACATAGAGCCTTGCACTCGAAAGCCTGCTGGTTGACTTAAGTCAGTAAGCGTTGGTCGCTCCGTCGTGCCCAGCTCTTTGCAACCCCATGGACTGGAGCCCACCAGGCTCCTCTGTCCATGAGATTTCCCAGGCAAGGGTGCTGGAGTGGGTTGTCATTTCCTTCTCCAGGGGATCTTCCCAACCCAGGGATCGAACCCAGGTCTCCTGCACTGCAGGCAGACGCTTTACCGATGGAGCTGCGCCTGCTGGTGGGTTTAGCTGGATGGAAACCCAGTGTGAATGTTCTGTCTTCTGCATGTGTATTATACTGTCCATCTCCAGATTCTAAATTTCTATCAGGACTCAAAGGAGTCTGTGAGTAGCAAAGAACCGAAAGTAGCAGTTGACGTGGGCTCTGGAGCCAGAGATAAGGTGCAGACCTGGGCTCCGCGCCTCGCTGAGTCAGCTCAGACAGGTTAACCTCCGAGTGCTTCCATCTCCTCACTTGTAAAATGAGGATGATAACTGTACCCGTCTTGTAGAAATGCTGTATTTACATGAGTGGACATATATCAAGCCCTTAGAGTAATGCTTGTTATATATAAAATGCTTAATGTTAATAATTTTCTTATCATCAACAATATTATATTAACCTGGGTCCTGATTTTTGAATTTGCAAATGAGAAAAAATTGCATTGCCTACTATCCCATTTTTGAAAGGAAATCTTTAGAAAGAGGAAAGACATGAACTCAAAGATGTTGCCATTTCACTTTTCCCTCACTGAAACTTAAGATTATTATTTCTACATAAATAGATCAATAATTGCATATTAAACACACTCTACGAAGGGAAACTGATGCCTCTGAGGGATAGTGTATTTGGAATCAACTTACCGATCCAGACATAAGGCTGAAGAAAGATTTGCATTGGGGGACAAAGGTGAGTTAAAGATGAAACAATTCAAATAGGCAGGAAAGCAAAAAAAAAAAAGAAGAAAAATGATGAAGGAAAGGATATTAGAACTGAAACCGGAGACAGTGAAGCTCTGTTTAGGGTGCGAAGAGCCACTGCCCGCCTCCATGTGGGCCTCTGTGCCAGCAAAGACAGGAGGAAGAAGGCTCGTTTGGGCCTCGCACTCGTCTCCATGTACCTTAATCTAAGCTGCTAGCCCCTGGAAGCTTCTTCAGCTGAGTTCTCTGTTCCCTCTCTGCACACCAACTAGAGCCGAAGGCGGGGGCAGAGAGACGCCCTGGCCTCCAGGGTGAGCCCCCCTGGCAGGCCTGCGGCCGGTGGGCTTCCTGATCTGGAGATGGATGGGCTTCATCACGTCTGCGTCCCAGGGCTGGTGCGCTGCGATCCTGGGCTTTTCCGAAATGCTGAAGCCCGATTCTATTTTCTTTCACTCGGGGCCACTTATATTTGATTCGGAAGCTATACTTTAAAAATATCTGCTTTTTTTGCCCCCTCACTTGAGCTTTTGAAGAATTAAATAACAAAATGCATTCTTATCTGTTGTAGGGGGGGAAAGTGTTTTTCTTCCTCACGCTTTCATTAGATAAACAAAGAACAGATGAGAAAAGGTATCCTTTGCAGATGAAAGCAGTATGTACTTAGGTTATCAGACAGCGTCTAAACTCAACAGCAATCAATTTGTCTGGCAGCAATGGATGACTCCTAGGAAGGAGTCCTCCAGTTGTTAGACAAATGCAGCGTTCCCCTTGTGCTTGTAAAATTAGGAAGCACACTAAGAAGCCCCTGTGTGAGTGGCTTTTCTGATTGCTGGATGGATAAGCACGTTAGAGGCATTACTTTGGGTTTGAAGCCGACGCCACTTAATCCCCTAAACTTCAGTGCATTGTAAGAGCGCAGAGAAGAAAGCGCTGTGTGAGACGGCTTTGATGAATTGGGGTGAACTTATATTCTTAAAGACTGTTCAAAGGCTTACTTGACCTTGGGAATTAGAGTTGACCCGAAGTCACCTATCAACTTAACACGCATTTATTTGGTGATTTAGTTAAAACTACTTGTGTAACCAACGGGACTCTCTAATAAGAGCAATATGTTTTTTCCACAATTATAGACAGTCAATAGCTTTGGTCATGGAAGTCGTTTTCACAGCTTCAGTGGATTCTAGATTCTATTCAGATCTGTTTCTTCTAATAATGTGGAGTTTTCCTCACTTCTTACACGGCAGTTTGGATGGAGAACAAAACTAAGAAGGACCAAAAAAAAAAAGGTTTCTGGGAAAGCTGTAGGGCCAATGGAAATGCAGTGTTCAAGGTTAATGAGAAATGTTTGGAGTAACAAGGTTGATGAAAAGCAAGGGAGCCCAGTGGCGTGGTGTTGGCTGAGAAACCAGACCTCGCCAGAGGCAGGCCGGCTGGTTTGGGAAACCTCCGTGATAAAATGTCGTGGTGGAAACCTCTGCAACGTGTGTTAATACAGAAGTTTGGAGACAGAGGGCCTGATTTATGAGCAGCAAATAACATCATAAATGTAGTAATTCTCAAATGGCAAACCCTTGTGAAAAGCAGTTGGATGAAGAAATTCTGGAGCTTTTAAAAGCTCCCTTTCACTTTCTATATATTTTTTTTCTTTTTCTGTAACTTCATGCAGAACTAATTTTATACACTGTTCATTTGATTTGAAAATGCCAGCGTCTGGGGTAGCATTAAAGAGCATTATTGAGGGAGCCACTCTTGGCAAAGCGCTTGGCTGGAAATGCTTGTTGGAGCTCATGTGTCTGCAGAGTCGTCAATGGGGGCGGGGAGCCCCAATTCACCCCACTGTGCACCTCTGCCTGGAGCAGGTAGCAGCCCTTCTGCGGGGAAGCCTCCTTGCCTTGGACCACAGGGACGCCAGGAGGGCCGCGGGGGCCACCCGACTTAAGGAGCAGACGTAAATAGATTCTGAAAGGTCCACCCCGATGTCCTCTGACCAAAGCCTCTTGGAATTTCTTTGATTTCTAGTTGACATAAATTAGAATTACACAGGCGTGAAGAGTCCGCCCAAAAAAAGATCAGAGAGGCTGCTGGGGGAGGAGAGTTGCCTCTGTGATCCTATTGATTATCCAGCTGCCTTGAGGCCAGGGGCCTCCACAGAGGCCAACTATTATTGATCCACACACCATGGAAATAATCAAATTAATTCATTTCTCATCAAACTGCCACTGCCAAGACCTTTCTCTTCACCTGCCCTCATTCCTGAAGTGCTTAGTTGAGGGGCGAAGCAGATGATCTCTTTTAATAAGGGATGATTTCTTCAACTCGTAAGAAATCCTTGTTTTCACACAGGGTTTCTCTCATTGAAATAGTGGAGAGATTTAATCAAATCAATGAGCAGTCAATGCAGAAAGAAAGTAAGGGAGACCAGTCAGCTCCTTAAAGCCAGGAATCTGCTTTGCAACCTTAAAATATCAAGGACCAAGTTTTGCAGGCCCAATGTAATGTAAAAATATTCAGGAGGAATTGACCACTGCGTTGTTGTTTTTTCAGGAAGTAATTATGGTAAGAGAAAGCCTCAACAGCCTAAAAATTTCTGCGGAGAAAATGGAGTTTTCATCAGCTTATTTAGGAGCTATGAGCAGGGCTATGAGCAGGAAAGCCCTACAGGGAAAATAACATAGAACTCTGTAACTAATGCACAGAACTAACTGGAAAAATCAGTTTAGGGGAAAATAATTTGCGGGGCCCTGTGTCCAGGACTGTTTGGGTAGCAGTTCATCCGTGAAACAAAACGTGTACCTGCAGGGGCTGCCCTTGCCCGCAGTGTGTCCACAGCTGTCTCCAGGTTGCTGGTAGCCAGAATTTTAAGATTGCAAATGTATGCCTTATCAAAGAAAACAAAACAAAAACGCTCCCCTGACAAGGCGGGAGTGGTCTGACATTATCAGATGGGGCGGTCGTGGGAGACGTATCCGTTCCCCAAGCTGCCCGCCAGGCCACGTGCTCCAAGAGAGGATGTGAAAATCGAAGAGTTGTGTGTGGTTGGGGCTCTAAAATCCGAACTCGAGTCCTTCGCTTGAAGTATCAGCATCTTGTTGCTTTTGCTGATAAAACAGTTTCTCCCAGTAATTTCCACACAGGAGCCCTTTATAACACATTTTTACAGCCCTCTCCTGATTATCCCTGGTGATTGAAACAGGGAAGAAAACATCAGCTGAAATTCAGAGGTTATCTCTCCACCTCATTTTAGCCAAGGCCCCATGTCCTCCTCTTCCAGCCCTCCTCGCCTGAAGTTCTCCAGAGCAGTCACTGAAGGCCTCTCAGTGATAAAGCAGGGAAGCCGCTGTGGTGCCTCACACAGGGGTCGCCCTGGTGAGCGCTAGGGGCAGACCGCTACGTTTCCAGATTCTTCACCCTTGGCTTGACTGTCTGTGGGGCTTCAGATAGCTTAAGCTCTAAAAGCCTGTTTTACCATCTGAAAAATGGGATCATATTTGCCCCACGGGATGGTTATTTATGAGATTATATGAGATCCTTCAATAAATGACTTAGCCTGAGGTCTTGCAGGCTGTAAGTGCGCAGTGTCAGCTACCATGACCGCTATCATTACTGACTCACGTATACACATGGCTGCCCTGGAATCGGATGTTTAACCATGACGTGAACTGCCCAGTTCATATATTCTAGCCATGAATATAAATTCACATGCTCAGATCTTACAAAGAAAACCTAGGCCCCTGAGACTCAGACAACTTTTTTTTTTTAATCTGTTTTTTGAATAGCTGCTGCTGCTGCTAGTTAGGACTCATTAAATGACGGTCAAACGTTTGGAGGACGAAACCTGGAGACCCGCAGGGCTAAGTCCTTTCTTGTGAACAGAGAGAGTAAGGGTTCGGCAAGTCAGACCGCCCGTCAGATCCAGGCTGGTGTGTTTCTTCAGGGAAGACCGCGTGTCCCTGGAACCTTTTAGGGGTGTGCAACTAGCTGCTTATGTCTTGCTCACTCCTTTTGTGGGACTGATGCGTGGTGAAATGTTTCTTTAAAGGAAGAAAGAGGAGGCCTGCCGTTCCCTAAAAGCTGCGGGGTGAATAGAATGCTATGTTGGAGCTTGCCTGAAGCATCATTGCTTTGCAGTAAATAGTCTCCTTGGAACTCTGATTTGGCTTAAGCAATTATAAGGAAGACTCAAGGTTGGAGGATCATACTGTGTGGTTTTTTTCTGATTTAGAAATAGAAAAGGTTAACAGGGAGTTCTTACAGGAACTCTGACCCCAGCACTCCTAAGCATCTCACTTTGCAAAGTAGAAATGAGGGTCGCCTGCCGACACTCTGGAGACTGGGGGCTCTGTGGGTCCCTGGAAGAGGGCCCCCCAGCCTGCCCCCCGAAACCTGGCCACTCAGTGCCAGGCTACCAGGGCCTACCACGTCTGGCAAGTAGTTTTTCAAGAGAAAGCCTCAGTTTCCTTCCCCAGCCTCCAATGTTTACTGTATATTTTATCAGTGTATTCAAAAAGCATCTGTTGAGCTCCTTACTATGTTCCAATAACTAACAGGGGACAGGTTAGAAAACAGTGAACAAGATCAGAGTTCCTGGCCCATGGCGCCTGCAGCCCGCTGGGGAGGACAGACAAGCAAACGGGCAGGCACAGCGGCATCAGGCTGCCAGAAATTCTGTTTCTTCTGCGTGAAGAACCTCGCTTTGGCCTCACATGGCTTTCGGCAACCGTCCTTGCAGTTTTGTCTTTCTGGCACTCGACGGTTCAGTTCCCGGAAAGGACCGACTGTGAACACTTGCCGTTACTTTTCACCACCCCCGACAGGTCTTGCCACGCTGCAGGCGATGGCGACTTCCATCTCACCGACCCCGCTTTCCGCTTCCCTGACCACAGCTCGCTCCATCCCGGAGCAGCTACATCCAGGCTCCTGGCTCCTGCTGCCTCCTCCCAGGCGGCCTCTCTGCACCCGCATTCCCTTATCGGTAAAGTGGGAATGAGAGGAGCACCGATCTCAGGGCTGTTGGGAAGATTAAGGGAGTCGGTGCCTGTAAAGATCCTTCCCTGAAGAAAGTCATGGGCGTTAGCCCTCGCTCGTCGTGGTGGTGGTTCTCGCATCCTCATCCCCAGGACGCCCTCCTCCTAAGAATGTAAGNATCTCAGGGCTGTTGGGAAGATTAAGGGAGTCGGTGCCTGTAAAGATCCTTCCCTGAAGAAAGTCATGGGCGTTAGCCCTCGCTCGTCGTGGTGGTGGTTCTCGCATCCTCATCCCCAGGACGCCCTCCTCCTAAGAATGTAAGGACTGTGGGGTCCTAGCCTGTGCTGTACAGCCAGGCCCTGCTTCAGTGATTGGTGCATTACAGATACTAAACCAACACGTGGTGGTCGGCGACAGGTGGCTTGCGGGTTGTCCCCACCTGCGCTCTGTGCGGCCCTAGGGTCCCCCAAGTAGGTGCCTGCGAGCCTCTTAGGGATGACAGGGTGGCTAGGAGGCCAGAGGGCCTGTCCCAGACCTAACAGCAGCCCCGCGACCCCACTCTGACTGCTTTATCCGCTTGGCTTATCTATTTGATTTGTTTACTTATTTACTACTTTGGTTTNAGATTCGGGGCTAGTCACATTCATAGAGGATTAATGAATGAGATATAAGTAGACAATCTTTCTATTGATTTTTTTTTTTCTTTTTGCTTTGCTTTGGGCTTTAGAACAGGTTTTTTGGAGATGTGCATGTTATATTTTCACTAGTCCTTATGCTATTGCAAAGATCTATTGCTGGTTAATGTACGAGTTTAGAAGAAAAGTTAGAAAATCTTTTCATTAAGATTCTGTTTACACTTGTCAGAAATAAGCATTTCTTTGTTTAATTAAAGATCTCCAGCTTTCAGTTTAGGCAATACCTATTAGTAAATGAATATACGTTTTGATTTCACACATCTTTACAATTAATTCATAGTAGGGACTCAGGCTCATAATAACCTTTCCTAAGTCTTGATTTATAATCAAGACAGCAGGGAGCCTTTTTAAGCTAAAGCGTGATTATCTTTCACAGTAGTTAGATATACAAAAACCCTGACTTGTGAGTTTGCTATTTATTCTTTCTCAATGTGGACATAACTGTTGTGGGGTTTTTTTGTTTTTTTGTTTTTTTGGTCTTTAACAGATATACTCAGATTTGAATTTCACTTTATAGGAGTCCCAGTGTTGCTAAAATGATACTAGCTGTAAGAAGTGAAAAGTAGCTTTACATTCAAGTACCATTCACTTATTTATAATCACTCTTTTTATGGAAACAGCTGTTTCCTTTGATCATGTCAACATGTTTCTGATGTGGCATGTTTTTGCTTTTAATTCCAGTCAGTTTGGAAAATCTAGTCGCTAAACACCAAAAGTATTTTTTCCATCACTAAATGGGTTACTAATTTAATTTGAAGGGAATAAAATTTATGTAAGAAAAAAAGCTGTTTGCTATTAATAAATTGTAATTCTTGTTACACATCCAACTGTATTGTCTTCATATTCATTTCCCCACCACTGAAAAATATCTTAAGTCACAATATTTTAACTGATTTTTAATCCAAAACTAATTTATAAGATGACATGTATAGTAATAGCTTGAGTGAATAAGCAAAAGTTTAATTTTTATATATGTCACACTATATTTTAAATAGTTAAAAAGAAGAGGGGAGAGCCATCAGTGATATATAGATGGTGCCATTTCAGTTCAAGTTGTAATAATCTTGGGAGTGTTACAGTTTGGTTGTCAAATGGTTTCAAAAGTGTATAATTGATTTTTTAAAAACTGCTGCGTTGTTTGAATCTGAAGCACAGCACTGCAACGTGCTTTCGCCTGGGGGTGGGGGTGGGGTGAGGGCTTGCACTTACTCTTTAAGATGTCGACTAATCCAGAAAGCCGAACGCATCATAACCTGAAAAACTGCTTTGGTGTATTTGTAGGGATCTGTAGAAATACCATATCCAGCCTCAAAGCACTAATCTCAAAAACAACCAAGAAAACATCACCTAGAATGATCCTGTGATGGTTGTTGAGCATGTTCTCATTAGATACTTTGAAACAAGGCTTAAAATGAAAATTTTCCTGGGCAATCTGAAGTTTCTTTTTTTGCTTAGAATGTCATAAATATATGTGAACATGTTTAACGCAGGGCTTTTTATCCTCTCCAAAATGTCAACAGTATTTTCAGAATAAAGACTATATGAAATATATTGATGTAGTGGAAAAGTCTGGTCTTTCGTCTTTAATGTCTTTTTGTGGATAAAGGAAATTCATCCAGTTTGTAGTTTCTATATTTCTGTGAATCTTTTGACCTTGCAATGGGTTGCAATAAAAGAGAAAGAAAACACAGTGTCTTTTGTTTTCTTTTAGAGACAATAAGTGGCCTCCCTGATGCTGGTTGGGTGTGAGGCATGAAGCAGCCTGCGCCCTTGTGTGTTTCACTATAGACTTTATGGAGGTTCAACTAACTCAGAATAATAAACAAGACTGAATTTAGGAGGTTCTCATTTGGCCAGTGAGTACTGAGATAAGACTGAAAACCTCAAGGATTTAAATAATAGGTTTGTTTAAAATACCATTTGCTAAACACTCATTCATTTACTTAGCTTTTTTTTTTCTCAAACTAAATAAATTTATTGAGTTAAAAACATCTGTCAGGCACTGGGCATTTAAAAATAAATAAAACTCATTCCCATCCTGAAATGGCTCATAGCCTAGCAAGAAGATGCTCTTAAGAATCAGCCACAGCAGAGGAGCACAGCGGATGTGATGATTAGAGGGAGCACCGATAGGAAAGGCCATGCCCTTCACAAGGAGTGAACTAAAATAAAACAATGAAAAACAGGAGTTGAAGAGGCAGGCAGTCAGAAAAATCACCATTTCCAGCCTTGGCTATTTATAGGTTGTTTTGTAAGAGTCTGCTGAAAATTGGTGTCACTGGCTACCATTCACATGGGCTTATCTGAATCTACAGTATTTGCAGCATCTGTATTGCCTATAACTATTTTTAAAGGAATTCACTACAGGAATTCCCATTGCCCAAGAAAAACAGGCAGAAATCATCCCAACCAACAAATAGCATGCCAGCAAGCATGAGCTCACTGTCTAAATCACAGAGAACAGCAGGAATACGCCAGCATTACTGCAAGTCCACAGGGAAAGAAGATGAGACCCCCATCCTCAGAGGCTTCCATATCAAAGGCTAAGATACATAATTCAGCGCAGATGTTTGAAATATTCAAATAGATTAAAAATTATTTATAACACATATAAGAAAATAACTACCAAAAGATGAACAAAAATATTTTTTAAATAAAATTTCTAGAAATGAAAACATAATTGAATGTTAAAATGGGCAGGTATTAGAAGAAAGGATTCAGCTATAGAGAGAATTCATAAACTGAAAGGTAGATCTGAGTAAAGTAAAAGAAAACTTGAGACAAACCATGCTTTTTTTCCTTGGTGTGGATAATTTCCATATGGATATCTGACAGGGTAAGGCTCACAGGGCATATTATGAGGCTCTCCCACGTATTTATCTAATCTTGCAGAGGAAAAAAAAATAGAACAAAGGAGTGGCATTGTTCAAAATTATAATGGTATTTCATTTGTTTATGAAGAAGAAAAGAAAGATTTTAGGGAAGGATATCAAAGGCTTCATTTCAGGTTAAGTTAATTTTAAGATGCTTATTAGACATCCTAATGAGTACACTGAGTTACACAGTTTGATACAGGAGCTCTGTTCCGAGGAGAGTTATACAGATGGCATTTTAAACCCTGAGTCTGTCTGAAATGATCATCTCTGGTCATCATCCATTACTTTAAATAGAAAATGAAGTCTAAGGACTGTGTTTTCGATTACTCCAAAATTCGGAAGGCAGGAAGAGAAAGCAAACCCTTTCAAAGGAAACTGAGGCAGAATAACCTGAGAGGAAGGCAGACAACCAAGTCTGTTCTATCCTAGAATCAAGTGAAAGCCAGCAAAATTAAATCAGCCGCTGCTCAGGGAGACAGTTTATCAATAAGAGCGGAAAAGGGAAAGGGGATCCTTGCGAAGGTTTGGGGTGCTGGCGGCACTGGCAGGCAGGCATGGGACACACGGAGGGCTTCCGCTGCTCCCGAAGTCCCGCTTCATGAGTGGGAGAGTGGACTCACCAGCGCTCGTTTTAAGGTGCTTTGCCACGCGTGCCAATGTGGCAGCCACTCTGCATCGAATACTTTGTCAGATGTTACAAGAACGTTCCATACCTTGTTTAAGTCGGTCGACTGGTGGTCCAGAATTGCTAACCCTAGATGCGCGCTCCCCTGCCCGGGTGGCGGGCGAGGCTGGCCCTGTGTGAAGCAGAGTTTACCAGGACCCCCGTCTAAGCAGGTGGGAGAACTGGAAGAAGATGCTGGCCCAAGCCCTCTTCGCTGCTGCGCTGGAGCGCAGCGCTGCCCGGCTCTCCGGGGGCATCACCGGCACTTGGCGCGGAACAGCTGTGCGCGTGGGAGGGAAGCCGCGGTGAGGACTCTGGGGCATGTCTGCCGTGCCATTCCCCACGCAGGAGCCCTGTGATGCTCTGTAGTGCACGGGGGCCCTTTATTATCACTTCCTTTTCAACTGCACAGTCAAATCTGCCATCGAAACCTCTTTAGTAACACAGAGGCTTGTCTGATAATGTGAAAATCTATAGCTGGAAAGAACAGTCAGGGTAAAGTCTATCTATTTCATTACATGAACAAACCGCGATTTATTTACCGATCCTACCATTGCTGAATACTAGGCTGTTTCCCATGTGGGTATTAAGCTTACTAAAATTCATCCCGTTTCTTGAGATACTTACTAGAAACACATGTAGCAGCAGTATTTCCTCAATCCCTGAAGTGCACCCTTCTATCTCCAAGAAATAAACTCTGGAAAACTAATGTCATCTCATAAAGAGCATTTCCTTTCCTATGATTTTGCTTGGCTAATAAAGCTGTGTATGACTGTCCTCAGCCCAAGAAAAGAGAAACATCCAAAGAGCGTGTGTTTATTTCAGCTCTTTTATTCACCATGTGATGGGTGGGTGTTTCTTATACTTGTTTCAGTTTGGCGTCAGATCAAGTGGCAGGAGAATTCATGGCTAGATCAGGCTGGCGCACGCCCCCCTGAGCTCCTTTCCGTAGCCTGAAATTTTCCAGTGGGGTGGCTGTGTGCAGGCTCATGTGCTAATATGCACCAAGCAATACAAAACAATGTCGACTGAATGCAGTCTATTTGGTCTTCTTTGTTTCTTGGAGTTTTTAGTGATTAACATAATGGAAAATGAAAAACTAGTGAACTAAAGGGCTTTTTAAAAGCATTGTTTTTTTTAAATAGATGCCTCTTTGGTGGGCCTGGGTGGCTAGTGACAATGATAATTTTTATGAATAAGACCAAAATGAATGGTAAAAGCTCAGCAAGCTTGATTCAGTTAGAAAATAATTCTGTAATTTAAGCAGCATCTTGCAACTGACTCACTTATTGGCTTAAGTGGGAAAAAAAGACATCTTGATAATTGGATTTCAATGAAGCTTGTATTAGTGTTTCTTCGATTCCAAATCAAAAGATAGATCGCTATTCAGGGCCCATGGATGAATATAGAGAGGCAAATACTTGGAAACACACTCATAGATAACCGAAATAATTGGGTTTAATGTGAAAATTAAGTTACTGGCACCCCTCGTTATTAGATAACGGAGATGGCTGAATTTGCTCAAATGTACCCTAATGGATGTTTAGTCCATTTCCTTTCTCTTTCCCTGTGGCTGCTGTTGAATGTTACTGCCCCCATTTCTTCCTAGTTACACTTCATCTGTGGAGCTAACCAGAGTCTAAGAATATTAGTGATCAGAGTCTTCACTGCCTCCAAGGATGACTGATACATTTGAAGGTGATCCCCTAACATGGAACTTGGGGGAGGCAGGGAGAATTAAGTAAGCTATATAAGACACTCCATGTTTTAAAATATCTTGTGAATATAACAGAGAAAAGCAAGTAACACACTGTGTGTGTGTGTTTGATGCAGTTTATTAAAATCACAGAGCAAGCGCCAGTTAATACATAGAACAAGGCTGGCACCCCAGAAGTGCCTATCCCAGATTCCCCTTTCCAAGCCCAGACACTTCCCTCCTTCCAGATAAAATGACTCTCCTGGCCTCTATAGAAATAATTTTCTTGCTTTTGTTTTTGTTCACTGAAAAGAAAGAAAAGAAAATGTGTGTGTGGCCAGTGAAAAAGGAGGTGAAAGAGATTCAGGGTTTGCCATCTGAGTAAAGTGTCTTCTAGCTGCCACTGAAGCTTAAAAGAGTGAGTGAGAAATGCCTGTTTAGATCTTTGGCCCATTTTTTGATTGGATCGTTTATTTTTCTGGAGTTGAGCTGCATAAGTTGCTTGTAAATTTTTGAGATCAGTTGTTTGTCAGTTGCTTCATTTGCTATTGTTTTCTCCCATTCAGAAGGCTGTCTTTTCACCTTACTTATAGTTTCCTTTGTTGTGCAGAAGCTTTTAATTTTAATTAGATCCCATTTGTTTATTTTCGCTTTTATTTCCAGTTTACTGGGCGGTGGGTCATAGAGGATCCTACTGTGATGTATGTCGGAGAGTGTTTTGCCTATGTTCTCCTCAAGGAGTTTTATAGTTTCTGGTCTTACGTTTAGATNTCGTAGGATCCACGCATTTTATTGTGTGGAAATGCTGTTCTACCGAAAAGCGTTTGGTTCGTTTCCAAACCAAACATGTCCTTGTACAGGTACCACAGTGCACACAGGCACACAGGATACGTGCTTAGGAGAAAAACTGCTACGCCTTGCCTATCTTCCATTTCATTGGTGAATCCACACCATTTCCCAAAACTGTTGAAGGAATTCCCATTTCCACCAGCAGAGTGCGGAAGTTCTTACTGATCACCAATTTGCTTCCAGTTGCCCTGCAGTCATGTCTTATCCTCCAGAATATTAGGGAGCTGGGTACTGTTTCATCTGTTTATTGACCACTTAGGAAACAATGGTTGTAAAGGCCTTTAAAGCAGTGTTTGCCTTCCCATTTCAGATAAAAGAAGGAACCTAGGCAGGAAAGGCTTGAGAGGGTTGCCACGGTTTCACTGGGATCTTAGCTCTGGGGGCAAAAGCTGAGCAGGGCAGGCCGGGGAGATGAGAGGCCCTTTACAAGCTTTACAGACTAAAGGACAGAGCTTTCTTTCCCTTCATTTCCCTGTCACTCTAGTCCCTCATCTTCCGATGACTTTATTACATCCTTTTGTATGGAAGGAGGCCATTATCTTGGATTTAAATGAGAAATTATGGGGATATGAGCATTGCCCAAATGCAAAATTGTATGGTTATTGTGATGATGTAATTAAATGAAATATCATGTAAACCAATGAAATCAGAATTGGAAAAAAGAGAGGTGTCACTTCTCTGCTATAAAAACAAAGTTGAATGCTTTGAAAAAAATTCAGATGAAAAGATAGGAACAAGAAAAACCTTTCAGGTTATTTATGGGGCACACAAGGTGTAGAATGTGGAAAACATTATAAAGACCCGAGGGATTTTAGTTTGCTTCAAAAATGAATTTAATTTCTGACTCTTTTTTAAAGAAATTGAAGCTGGAAATCATAGATGATGTGTTTCAGTTCTAGTTCAGTTCAGTCGCTCAGTCATGTCCATCTCTTTGTGACCCCGTGAATCGCAGCACGCCAGGCATCCCTGTCCATCACCAACTCCCGGAGTTCACTCAGACTCATGTCCATCGAGTCTGTGATGCCATCCAGCCATCTCATCCTCAGTCGTCCCCCTTCTCCTCCTGCCCCCAATCCCTCCCAGCATCAGAGTCTTTTCCAATGAGTCAACTCTTCGCATGAGGTGGCCAAAGTACTGGAGTTTCAGCTTTAGCATCAGTCCTTCCAAAGAAATCCCAGGGTTGATCTCCTTCAGAATGGACTGGTTGGATCTCCTTGCAGTCCAAGGGACTCTCAAGAGTCTTCTCCAACACCACAGTTCAAAAGCATCGATTCTTCCATGCTCAGCCTTCTTCACAGTCCAACTCTCACATCCATATATGACCACAGGAAAAACCATAGTCTTGACTAGACAGACCTTAGTCGGCAAAGTAATGTCTCTGCTTTTGAATATACTATCTAGGTTGTGTTATAGTTTATTCAAGAATGACAATGTAGAACACAAAATTGGTCTTGTCTATACATCAAAAGATTAGCAAATGAATGCATATATATGTGCTTTTATATGAAAAATAAAATATTGAAAAATACATATACTTAAATGATTTTTAATAAACTTTAAAATTAAGTAACCAGCTAGCTGTCCTTGCCATGCTGATAAGACGGATTTCACTGTTCTTGCTTAGACCAAAACATACCCTACTGATGGGAACTCATATTTTTAAAAGTAATATTTTTTCAATTGAAATATAATTTGCCTACAATAAAATGCACATGTGTTAAGTTGCAGTTCTTTGTAACTTTNTGAAAAATAAAATATTGAAAAATACATATACTTAAATGATTTTTAATAAACTTTAAAATTAAGTAAACCAGCTAGCTGTCTTTGCCATGCTGATAAGACAGATTTCACTGTTCTTGCTTAAACCAAAACATATCCTACTGATGGGAACTCATATTTTAAAAAGTAATATTTTTTCAATTGAAATATAATTTGCCTACAATAAAATGCACATGTGTTAAGTTGCAGTTCTTTGTAACTTTGAAAAATATGTAGCCTTTTGTAATACCTCAAGCTGTACAATATATATAAAACAAGCTATATAATATACATGTGTGTGCATGTACATATATAAATACATGTGTGTGTACATCCTAGGAATTTTCCCTGTCACCTCACTCCACCTCAATCACTGTTCTGATTTCTGTCACATATTATTTCTGCCTGTTATTGAATATCTTATAAGTGGAATCACACAGCACATATTCTTTGTGTTCAACGTCTTTCCCTCGCACGACTATTTTTGAGACTTATCCTATTGGGTGTATCAGTCGTTGGTGAGTAGTATTCCATTGTATGAATATGCCACCATTTATCTATGTTACTTGTAATAGACACTTGGGATATTACCAGTTTTTGACCAATATGTGGTGATTTAGTGGCTAAGTCGTGTCCAACTCTTGCAACCCCATGGACTGGGCTTTCCCAGGCAGGAACACTGGACTGGGTNTTTTGAGACTTATCCTGTTGGGTGTATCAGTCGTTGATGAGTAGTAGTCCATTGTATGAATATGCCACCATTTATCCGTGTTACTTGTAATAGACACTTGGGATATTACCAGTTTTTGACCAATATATGGTGATTTAGTGGCTAAGTCGTGTCCAACTCTTGCAACCCCATGGACTGGGCTTTCCCAGGCAGGAACACTGGACTGGGTTGTCATTTCCTCCACCAGCGGATCTTCCCTGCCCAGGACTTGAACCCAGGTCTCCTGCATCGCAGGTGGATTCTTTACTGACTGAATCACCAGGGAAGCCCTGTTTGACCAATGTATATAAAGAGCTATGGATGTTTTGGTAACTTTTTTATGGGGTAGACTCCCTAGGAGTGGAGTCTCTTGGGTAAATGCCTAGGAGTGGCATTGCTGAGCCACAGGACATGTTATAAACATAGTCCTTGTAAGAAAACTCTCAAACTGGTTCCTAACGTGCATGCATGGTCCACTGTTGCCAGTACCAGTGAATGAAAGGGTCAGTGAATTACTGTACCTGCTCACCAACTGTTGATACTGTCAAACAATGGAGCCATTTTGGGGACCCATTAGAACTTTAAATGGGCTTTTGTTTTAACATTTGGATAAATTTAAGGATAACTGATATCTTAACAATGTTGAATCTTCTAGTCCACTAACATGGGACATTTCTCTATTTTTCCAGTTTTTGGTGATTACTTTCAGCAACTCAGAGTTGCTTTCAGGGTAGAGATCTTGACTGCTTTCCTTAAATTTATCCCTATGTATATTATGCTCTGATGTTGCTATAAATGGCATCCGCATTTTTTCACTTTTCGATTGTTTGCAACTAGTCTGTAGAAGTGCTACATTCTGTACATTGCCTTTGGATCCGCCAGCCTCGCTAAATTCACTTATTAGTTTTTANGTTGCCATTTCCTCCACCAGCGGATCTTCCCTGCCCAGGACTTGAACCCAGGTCTCCTGCATCGCAGGTGGATTCTTTACTGACTGAATCACCAGGGAAGCCCTGTTTGACCAATGTATATAAAGAGCTATGGATGTTTTGGTAACTTTTTTATGGGGTAGACTCCCTAGGAGTGGAGTCTCTTGGGTAAATGCCTAGGAGTGGCATTGCTGAGCCACAGGACATGTTATAAACATAGTCCTTGTAAGAAAACTCTCAAACTGGTTCCTAACGTGCATGCATGGTCCACTGTTGCCAGTACCAGTGAATGAAAGGGTCAGTGAATTACTGTACCTGCTCACCAACTGTTGATACTGTCAAACAATGGAGCCATTTTGGGGACCCATTAGAACTTTAAATGGGCTTTTGTTTTAACATTTGGATAAATTTAAGGATAACTGATATCTTAACAATGTTGAATCTTCTAGTCCACTAACATGGGACATTTCTCTATTTTTCCAGTTTTTGGTGATTACTTTCAGCAACTCAGAGTTGCTTTCAGGGTAGAGATCTTGACTGCTTTCCTTAAATTTATCCCTATGTATATTATGCTCTGATGTTGCTATAAATGGCATCCGCATTTTTTCACTTTTCGATTGTTTGCAACTAGTCTGTAGAAGTGCTACATTCTGTACATTGCCTTTGGATCCGCCAGCCTCGCTAAATTCACTTATTAGTTTTTATTAGTTGTCTTGCAGATCCCTAGGATTGCTTTAATAAAAAAAAAATCTGCAGTAATAAAAACAATGCTGTTTCTTTCTGATCTTTATAACTTTTATTTCCTTTGCTTAATTTATTGTACTGGCTTATGAACTCCAATACAATATCACAAACACATCATGAGAAATGACCTCCTTTCTCCTGATCTTAGGGGAAACTGTTTCATCTTTGATAATTATGATCTTAGTTATACGGTTTTGTATGTGCAAACAGTAAGGTTGAAAAGATTCATTTCTATTTTTAGTTTGCTTAGAATGTTTATTACAAATGAATATTGAATTTTGTCAAGTGCTTTTCTTAATATTTTAATATCTAGTCATATATATTGTTTCTCCTAATATCATTTTTCTTCATCCTGAAGAACACTTTTTAGTATTTCTTGAAACCGACTGATAATGATCATATAGATTATTTCATTTATTTTCTTCCATTATATTCTAGCTTTTTAATGTCCTTCTGTTTTCTGAAAGAGGATGTGAAAGTCATATTGTTTATTTCTTAAATGGTTAAAAGAATTTTCTAGTGAAATTATCTTTGTGTTGAGATAACACAGCAGTTTTTTCATTACACTTAGGTTTTAGAATATTGGTGTGAAGTTTTTGTTTATAATTCCCTGTAACCTTTTTAATGTTGATANTCTTTCATTTATTTTCTTCCATTGTATTCTAGCTTTTTAATGTCCTTCTGTTTTCTGAAAGAGGATGTGAAAGTCACATTGTTTATTTCTTAAATGGTTAAAAGAATTTTCTAGTGAAATTATTTTTGTGTTGAGATAACACAGCAGTTTTTTCATTACACTTAGGTTTTAGAATATTGGTGTGAAGTTTTTGTTTATAATTCCCTGTAACCTTTTTAATGTTGATAAGATCTATAAAGAGACCCCTCTTCAGTCCTGCTTTTGGTGATTTATATATTCTCTCTAACAAGGAGATTTATGTTTCTAACCAAGCCTCCACAAGTTCAAGGTCATTAGCCAAGAATTTAACTAATGAAATAAAGTTTAAAAAGTCAACAGAGAAGATAACAAGAGGCCAGAATCTCTACAACACATGGTCTATAATGTCTTGAGTCCAATCAAAAACTAACAGATACGTGAAGGCAAAAGGAAAACCTGACCAATACTGAAGAAAAAAATCAGCGAATTGAAACAGACCTGATGTGGTCCAGATACTGGAGCAGACAAAGTCTCTTTTTTAAAAAAGAAACTATTATAAATATGCCCAAGTATTGTGAGGAAAAAAAGGTCATAATGAGTGAACAGATAAGGAATCTCAACCGAGAAACAAATTGTGTTTAAAAAAATGGAAGTTCTAGAGCTGCAAAGTACAATATCTGAAATAGAGAATCCACTGGATATGGGTTTAAGAGCGAATGGAGCTGCAGACAGTCAGCGGATGTGGATGTGTAGCAACAGAAATGACCCAGCCTGAAACTGGAGAGGAAAAAAGGCCGGGCGGAGAAAAACGGACCCACGACTGTGCCGCGGGGCGCCGGCGGCCGAGCACAATGCCCTCTGAGCCCGACAGAGGAAGAAGAGAGAGGCCGCAATTATTTTAAAAAACAGTCAGGTGCCCCTAACTTGGAGGGACTTAAACTCTAAGCTCTTCCGCGTCTGTGCTGGCAGAACTGGAACCTCCTTTCAATCTCTTCGGCCTTCCGATTGTTGCTTTCGGCTCTGAACAGGCGCCCGCGCGGAACGCGAGGCAGCCCGGGCCGGGCGGCGGCTTACAGGCGGGTTCCGACCATCCCTCTCGTTCCCAGGACTTCCATGCAAACGCCAGCCTCCTGGACGCCTCCCCGAGCCTTCAGGCCTAGAGGCGGCAGCTTTCTGCTCGAGCCTCGCCGGCCTCGGCCTCCCTGGTGCCGCGCAGACCAGTCGCGGGTCGGGCCCTGCGCCCCCTCTTTAGACGGGTGAGCCCCTTTAAAGCGCCTCCTTGCGCTGCTGTGCGGTGACGGCGAGAGGCTTTCCGTTTCCGTTCCCCCCACAGCTTAATTGTTCTCTGTGGGAGGGTTAATCCAACACACACTGCCGTGCCGCTATCAACCCCACGACTCCTTGGGCACTGACATTAAAAAGGCCCGATTTAGCCTGGAGAATCGCCCTCGGTGCCACGAATACGCTTTGTGCAGTTGCAGAGACAGCTTGTTGCCTTCTAATGCCCATATTCTCTTCTTCAGCGAATAGTGAAAATGAAAGTCGCTCAGTCGTGTCCGACTCTGCGACCCCATGGGCTGCAGCCCACCAGGCTCCTCCGTCCATGGGGGTTCTCCAGGCCTGTCCCTCCTCCAGGGGATCTCCCCAACCCAGAGATCGAACCCAGGTCTCCCGCATGGCAGGCGGATTCTGTACCATCCGAGCCACCAGGGAAGCCCTCCTCAGGAAAACCCAGTTGGATGGAAAGTCACATTTCCCGATTTCCTCGGTGGCAATATCGGTTCTGCTGCATATAAGCAGAAACTATGGGAGGAAAGGTGCAGACACCACTTTAAGAGAGAAAGAGACAGCAGAACGCCCCTTGTTCTCTTTTTCTCCCCTCCCAGCACGTGGTGTCGACGCAACAGGCGGGGTTTCTGCATCTGCGGTGGGTCCTGAGCTGATAATAACGGATGGAGGAGAGTTCACGCATCCCCCAGGAGCGTGGTCCCTAGTCTCTGCGCAGTCCCCACACCAGATCTGCCTTCCAGCAGGGCTCTATGAAATGAGAGAAATACAAGTTTCCATCTTGCTCCAGCTCCTGTTAATAGCAGCTGATGCTCACCCTCCCTGATGTGGAGGCAGGAGGCTCGTATAAGTGATGCACTGGTTATTAATGGTCCAAGTATTTGTGTTGTGTTAGAACTTTTATCCAGAAAGTATGTGAAATGGGAGGGCGTCGGCTGCAAACCAGGAGATCTGAATTCCAGTCCTGCCTCTTCCCACTGTAGCTGCATATTTTTAAACAAGCTTCCCTTCCAGGGCACAGTTTCCTAATCTCTGAAAATGTCTCACTAAACGATCCCTAATTTTCCTCCCCCATTCCACTGGAACTCTACAGTGCAGATCACGTTTTTACCGTTTTACATAGTTATGGAAGTTTTATTCTATTTTTTATTTAATTTGACCATGAATTTTTACTTCCAAACAAAAGCCCCTTTAGCCCTGATTTTCCAAGATCATTTGGTGATCAGAATCAGAGTCCATGTTCCCGTGGATCTTGGTCTGTTGACCTCAGGTTTTAAATGGAAAGCATACCTTTTTGCAGGGCACCTCTCTGCTCACAAATATTTCCCTAATTTTTTAAAAAGCTAGAATCCATCAGTGGCACAAATCAAACAAATAAAACATCTTTTCAGTAGCACAGAGGCTCAGGACTGTGGCTGAGCTGATGAAATGGTTTTTATTTTCTAGATGACTATTTTTCAAACTAGAAATATGTTTTGCATCAGTGATGTGTTAAGGTCAAGTCAAGAAAAGAGACAATATGTCCCATGTCACGGCGAGCAGGATAATGAGAGTGTTCTCTGGGAGCTGGCTCAGAGGCTGTTCATTTCACCGGCAAAAGGTTATACCAGACAGATTGCTTCTCATTTGATGCCTTAAATTAAACTGCTGACATGGCCTGCCTCTAAGTAAGACGCATACGTGTTTGCCAAACAGACCCTAAAGAAAAGCCCTGTTTGAGAGAGGTGGTTCCTTCAGCTACAGCCTTGCAAGCTTTTCTGTTTTTAAGGCAGGATTGGGAATTGAACCAGGTTTTCAACAGCAGTGTAGCTCCTCGTGTGGTCATCAGTTAGGCCCGGGGGCCGGGGGGCTGGGGGCTTATCAGAGTGCTCTGGGATAGAGGTTAGAGGAGTACCTGCTTCTCAAATACCGCTTGGACATGTCACACATTCCAGATGCACGTGCGATCAGGGGGAATAACTGAGGCTAGAGAAATCCCGATCAGAGGTTCCTTTCCGCTCCTCCCACCCCCCCTCGCATTCTGGCCTCCCCTTACCTTTCCCTCCAGCCAGCTCTACCCACCTCCAGGTCAGAGCTACAGGAAAACTGAATGTCATGGCGAGGGGTCTCCTGATCAGCCATAGGTGTATCACAGGCTCATCCCAGCCAGACTCCCGGGTCATTCAGAAGTCCTGGTCCAGACATTTCACACAGGATGAGGCAAGGGTGATGTGCCAGGCACGGTTCGAGGTTTGGAGGGTACAGCAACGATTGTAACAGACATATCTTCCTTGCACTGAGCTTACATTGTGATGGGGGAAGGGGGCAAGATCAGTAAACAGGCAGGCAAGTGCTGGCGTTTCTGCTGGTGATGAGTCTAAGGGAAGGGAAAGGGGTGAGGGGGTGCCTACCTATGAACGCACATCCTCACGAAGACGGTAAAATTCGAGCAGAGATAAAGGAGGCAAACGCTCCCCTGACAGCTCAGCCGGTAAAGAATCCACCTGCGAGCAGGAGGCCCTGGTCAGTTCCTGGGTGGGGAAGGTCCCCTGGAGAAGGGATGTGCCACCCACTCCAGTGCTCTGGCCTGGAGAATCCCACAGGCTGGATAGTGCATGGGGTCACAGGGTCGGACACGACTGAGCGACTCTCACTTTCACTTTCTTTCAAAGGAAACAAGGAAGGAACCCGTGGGTGAGCGGCCAGGCGACCCGACCCCGCTCCAGGGCCTCCCCTTCTTTGCCAAGTGGAACATTTTGAAGATGCTCAGACTTCCTGGTACTTATTCTTCTCATCTGCCAATTAGGAGTAAAAACACTAATTTTTGATGAATTTGGGGGTGACTTCAAGGATCAGAAGTAATGAACATAGGCTCGAATGCCAGGATCGAGGCTCCTTGACCCCCTGCCTCTAACTCACAGGGGAAAAACTGTGTGATGGGAGTTACAAATGCAAGTGTAAGGACTGAGCTCCAGGTGCCTGCTGTTGTCCAGTCGCTCAGTCATGTCCAACTGTGACCCCATAGACTGCAGCTCGCCAGGCCTCCCTGTCCTTTACTATCTCCTGGAGCTTGCTCAAACTCATGTCCATCAAGTTGGTGATACCATCCAACCATCTCATCCTCTGTTGTCCCTTTCTCTTCCTGCCCTCAATCTTTCCCAGCATCAGGGTCTTTTCAAATGAGCCGCTCTTCGCATCAGATGGCCGAAGTATTGGAGTCTCAGCTTCAACATCAGTCCTTCCAATGAATATTTGGGACTGATTTCCTTTAGGATGGACTGGTTGGATCTCCTTGCTGTCCAAGGGACTCTCAAGAGTCTTTTCCAACACCAGTTTGAAAGCATCAATTCTTCAGTGCTCAGCCTTCTTTATGGTCCAACTCTCACATCCATACATGACCACTGGAAAAACAAAGCTTTGACTATACAGAATTTTGTCAGGAAAGTAATGTCTCTGCTTTTTAATATGCTGTCTTGGTTCAGTCATTCAGTCGTGTCCAACTCTGCGACCCCATGAACTCCCGGAGTTCACTCAGACTCAACGTCGATCGAGTCGGTGATGCCATCCAGCCATCTCATCCTCTGTCATCCCCTTCTCCTCCTGCCCCCAACCCCTCCCAGCATCAGAGTCTTTTCCAATGAGCCAACTCTTCGCATGAGGTGGCCAAAGTACTGGAGTTTCAGCTCCAGCATCATTCCCTCCAAAGAAATCTCAGGGCTGATCTCCTTCAGAATGGACTGGTTGGATCTCCTTGCAGTCCAAGGGACTCTCGAGTCTTCTCCAACACCACAGTTCCAAAGCATCAATTCTTTGGCGCTCAGCCTTCTTCACAGTCCAACTTTCACATCCATACATGACCACAGGAAAAACCATAGCCTTGACTAGACGGACCTTAGTTGACAAAGTAATGTCTCTGCTTTTGAGTATGCTATCTTGGTTGGTCATAACTTTTCCTCCAAAGAGTAAGCATCGTCTAATTTCATGGCTGCAGTCACCATCTGCAGTGATTTTGGAGCCCCCCAAAATAAAGTCTGACACTGTTTCCACTGCTTCCCATCTATTTCCCATGAAGTGATGGGACCAGATGCCATGATCTTCATTTTCTGACTGTTGAGCTTTAAGCCAACTTTTTCACTCTCCTCTTTCACTTTCATCAAGAGGCTTTTGAGTTCCGNAGAATTCCTCCCCTTCCGAGAGGTGGCAGCCAGTCCTCAGCTCCAGCCAACTGCCATCTTGAAAAAAATACTCCCTGGGTTGCCAGATCTTTCCAATTTTCATGAGAAGCCAGAAATCTGGGTTTTTATTTGATACCTGATTTTCAAAATTGGCTCAACTATTTCAAACAGCATCATGGCCAACACCACGTGCCTCTGGCCCCCAGGTGCCAGTCCTGACTTTTGTCCATGTATTTCTTCCTCCCTCATCCCCCTCAGTCTGAGGGCAGAAGCCAAAAGCTCTTCACCAACTCTGTGCTTTGGCCAGGCGGAAGCACTCCATTTTTCGCAGGTGCCCGGTGTGCCACACCTCTGAGCGTTCACTCATGCTGTGTCTGTGCAAGATGCTTGACTTTCTTTCCTCCTCTGCAAATTTCACTCACTTTTTGGGGCCAACCTGAGTGCCCCTCTCCCACAAAGCCCTTCCCAGACAGATACATCTCCCTCCTTGCAACTGACTGTGTGTGTACTTACATCTCTAACAGTGCTTATCCCTTGAGGTTTGACTGTTTCAAACTATCTCATCTCTTTTCTCATTGTCGACATGGTGACAGGGCCGAAAAAAGTGCCTTGAACATAGTAGATCCTGGATAAACGTATGGACTGAATATAGCTTCTCTCATAGTCCTGTCAGTAAAGAATCTGCCTGCAATGCTGGAGACCTGGGTTTGATTCCTGGGTCGGGAAGATCTCCTGGAGAAGGAAATGGCAATCCATTCCAGTATTCTTGCCTGGGAAATCTGATGGACAGAGGAGCCTGGTGGGCTACAGTCCATGGGGTTACAAGAGTCGGACACAACTTAGCGACTAAACCACCACCACCATAGACTGAATATAGTCATGAACTAAAGAAAACTCGAGACTTTTCTTAAGCAAAGGGGTGTGGCTCTGCAGAGGGGAATTACAGAGGATGAGGCTGGTTTCCAGATAGATCAGCTCTAGGATGAGTGGGACCCGTGGGAGGAGGGGCATGTCTTATCAGCCATGCAGGGCAGTGCTATGCCAGTGGGGTGGTGAACAAAGCAGGGGGAGTCTTGGGTAGAGGTGACCAATCAGAAACCATGGAAGCATTTTATCACCTGCCCCACTCTCTGGTGCTTTCCTTTCCCCCAGTCTAGAGCCTGGATGTGACCCAAGCACCTGCATTCTTCTCAGCTGCAAGCCAGAAACATATGCGGGAGCTTTGCAAAAAGAAATGAAAACAAACTCTGCCTTTTGCCTTTATATCAGAAAGAAGATAGAGTAGAAAGGAACAGGGGTCATGCTTTCTCTAGTTCTGAAAATAGGGGACGGGCCCGTGTCACATGAAACCTCGGACCGAAGGCCAAGGTCACACTGGGTCTCTGGCCCATTGAAAGGATCAGGTCTGACGAGGGGAGTGATTGAGAACATAGGCTGGACGCAGGCAGAGCTGGGTGTGGACCCTGGTTATGCCGCTTAGCAGCCATGAGGGCATGGCCAAGGCATTTGCCCTTCTAAGCCTGTCCCCTCACTGCTGTTTAGTCGTTAAATCGAGTCTGACTCTTCTGTGACCTCACGGGCTCCTCTGTCCATGGGATTTCCCAGGCAAGAATACTGGGAGTGAGTTGCCATTTCCTTCTCCAGGGGATCTTCCTGACTCAGGGATCGAACCCACGTCTCCTGCATTGCAGGCAGATTCTTTACCACCTGAGCCACCAGGGAAGCTTGCTTCCTCATTAGTAACACATACATGATAATACTTATAGGCTATTAGGACTATTAAGTGACATCAAGTACATAGGGTACCTGGCATAGCATAAAATTGTAAGCCTCAGCTATCTTTATCATAATCGTTACCTAGGTTATGCAGATTTTACTTTTGGACTTAAATTGGGCACTAGGTAATTCAGATCAACCATCCTAATGAAGACAGCTTTAAAAAAGGGAGGAGATAATATGAAAAATCCTCTTTGGGGTGCCATTGCCTTCTCCGAAAGAATTACCAGGTCAAAATAGAAANGATATAGCACACGTGCTGGCTCTCTGGTTAGCTGCTCGGTAGGAGAAAGGTTAGAAGTTTGGGTATAAGGCAAAGTCTGGGGAAGAAGCATGCAGATGCGCCACTGACACCACCACGCGGAAGCCTCTCGAAAGTCACCGCTGCAGAAAGCAGTAAATGGCCAGGCAGACAGGGTGGCAGGCCCGCCGACATCATCCAGCCTGGGCCATCAGTCACGTCGGGGATGGCAGAGTGGGCATCCTCCAGCCTGGGCCATCAGCCACGTCGGGGACAGCAGAGTGGGCACCTAACCACAGCGGCCACAGCGACAGAGTCCACATGCAGGAAGCCCGCTTCCCAAGGCTGACTTTCTGCTTCTGCTGCTGGTGGGCCCACCTACCAGCAACACTGACGCTCAGCGCCCACCGTGGCCTCAGTCCAGAAGGAGATAACTGTTCACTCGGTGGGGAGCTCCTCACACTGAACCTCTTCCCTTCTGGAAGAGCCGCAGTTTGTTGTCATAGGAACAGACCCAAGTGTGACTTCCCCACCGCTGCAGGGCAGAGCTGGTCTCTTGGTGGGGAGCTCCTTACTCTGAGTCTCTTCCCTTCTGGAAGGGCTGGCAGTTTGTTGCCATAAGAATAGGTTCAAGTGTGACTTTCCCACCACTCCAGGGCATAGTGGGCCCTGCCCTCCAGGGAGCTCCTGCAGCATTTCACCCGTGGGCATAGGATTCCCCATCACATTGACCCCATAAGGGGACCCACTTTCCAGCAAAGATGTGAGCAGTGGCTGCAGCACCGTGGGACCCCCGGTTGGCGGTGTCACCTTCCCCGCTGCTCCGAAGGATACAGCGCGCGCACTGAAGCAAAGGCCTCTCCCGGGCGCTGCGTCCCCAGGGCGCCCCGCTCACGGAAGTGGACCTGGGTCTGGGGACCAGCAGGTGGAGGTGGGTGTGACCCCCGCCCCCGTCCCGTGACGCACCAGGGGACCTTCTGCTTTTACGTCCCTACGACCCAGAGTCGCCCCACAGGGGCAGGTGTCCTGGGGGCGCACAGCGGAAGCCCGGCGAGTTCGCACTGCCGTCGCTGCTCGGGACCTGTAGGATCTTTGTTTCCAGGGACAAGATGGGTGCAGGAGCCGAGCTCCACCGTCAAGGGGAGGGCAGGGCGGGCTTCTGCGGCACCCTGGGGCCCACGAGGGATATGCATGGGGCCAAACGGGTGCCCTTTCTCCTTCCTTGGCCGGTGGTGACGGCGGATGGGCAGATTCAGCAACTCTGTCGGGGCGTGAGGTGGCCTTGGGAGAGCATGGTCCAGGTCAGCGGAGCTGGTCCCCAGGAGGGCGGGGAGGGGCAGCATGAGCTGTGAGCCCAGAAGTCACGCGCCTTGCTCGGACGGCCCCAGTGGGGGCGGTGGGCGGCCCGCCCGTCTCCCCCTTTCCACGAGGGGCTCACGGAGCCCCAGAGGCACTGCTCGCCAAGCTCATGCGCAGAAGGGGCTCTGAGAAGCGCTGAGGGTGGGCGACGGTGGACCCCAGAGGGGCCGGCCCGTTCTCCTCCAAGGCGGGACTTGCCGCCCCGCCGTGGGCACCCGGCAGACACAGCTCCAGCGGACAGCTCTCTCGGGGTCTGCCCGGCTGCGGGGGTCCTTGCTCAGGGTCACAGTCTCCCTGGAGCCCCTCTCGTGGGTGACTAGGCGAGGAGGGGCAGAATGGAGAGCTGGCCACATTAGCCCAGCGCGGTGCTCGGGGTGGGCGGAGGTTGGTCGGTCTGGTCCCATAGCTTCCCTTCTTCCTCTGCTAATTCTGCCTTCTACATTTTATTCACAGCTCTTCCACTCTTNTCGGTGCTCTGGGTGGGCGGAGGTTGGTCGGTCTGGTCCCATAGCTTCCCTTCTTCGTCTGCTAATTCTGCCTTCTACATTTTATTCACAGCTCTTCCACTCTTAAAAAAAAAAAAAAATCTTGTATCCCCAAATCGGCTTCTGGAGAACCGTTTCATTTCAAGCTCTGAAGGGAACTTTGGTCCAGACACGAAAGAACAGAGATGAATGCCGCCTTCCAATCCCTGTGATGATGCCTGGGAGGCCACCTTCCAGGAAAGGGCCGGTCCGTCGGCCCTAGAGCAACCGCTGGTTAGAGGTGGGGAGTGTAGGGATGCAATGTGGCGAGTGGGGGATGACAGGAAAGTTCTGGACCACCCCTGGGCCTCAGTCTCTGCAGAGCCAAGCCCTTTGAGGGCCTGACCATCCTTGGCAGAGGAGGTTGGGGCGTGCAGGATGGGCCTAGCGGCTGACGTGAGTGACCAGCGCTGGGCACAGAGGGCCCAGAGGAGAGTGTAGTGGGCACCCGGCGGCGCACAGCAGCAGCCCCGTACTTAGCGGGCCTGTCGGTTTGTCTGTCTCGCCTCTCTGGCTAGGCTCCATCTCATTTTCACGGCAGTTGGCGATGTGTTGTTCCCTGAGGACACTAGAGAGTGCTCCGCAGGGAGCTTATAATACAGGAAACATATCTGTAGACGGAGTCCACTTAAAAGGCGAAAGCAGCCAAGAAAGAGGCCCTATAGCTCAGATGACCCAGCTCTCCAGGGACCCCTTAGGAATCTATGGGCTCCTGGAGGTGGCCCCCAGCAAGAGCGGCACCAGTGATCCCCGGGGCGACGCTGTGGAGCCAGCATCCAGAGACTCTGTGTGGAAGGCTGTGGTTTAAACTACGGGGGTCTTTCACTGTGTTTGGTTTTCTATGGCTATAGTGTGGCCTGAAAGCTAAATGATGTATCTGTTTGTCATCTGGACGGATGGACGGATGGATGGATGGATGGAGACAAAAATGATACAGGAAGGAGAAAGGCAGATACCCCTTCTGCAGTGTACCAGTTAGGGTGCTTTTGACTACAGATAACATTATCTGAGCGAAAGTGGCACCAAAATGAGATGTTTCTTATTTCACATTAGAAGCCTGGTGACTTCCAGGTTTATGCTGTGGTTTACTGATGTTGTCAAGAGCCTCGCTCCTTGAGATTTTTATGTGTTAGCACCCTTCTCTGAAATGAACTGATCCAGTGTCATTTCTTACAAAATAGTCTCCAGCGTAGGAAAAGAAGCTCTTTCTTATTGCATCTTCTGTCTATTTCTCCAGAGAAAGAAAAGCTATATCAGTCATGATAGAATAAATTATACGGCAGTAACAACCTCCCAATCTTAGTGGCTTAAAAACAATAAAAGTACATTGCTTGCTCCTGCTCCGTGTCTTACACAAATTTGCTGGCTTCGTCTAATGGGCCCAGACTGATTGAAATTCTCATTTTAAAAGGAATTTCGGAATTCGTGGTGGCAAGGAAAGAGGAGGCTGCTGTTAAATCTTTTGGCCCGAAATGACTTCCTCTTAGAGTTCACCATAACTTCCTCTTTGATTCCATCAGCCGGAAATCGGCCATGGCCCTGCCTCACGGGGACAGCGAGGTACAATCTTCCAGGTATTCAGAAGTAAAGGAAAACCAGATATTCGTGAATGTTGCCTGTATTTTTCAGCTTTCCACAAAAGTTCTAAGCCTCCTGTATCTTTGTCCAGAACTGGGCCACACGATCATGACTACCTTGGAACCCTACCCACGTGGAATGGACACCCTACCCAGTGTCAGCCCTCTGGGGCAAAGAAACATTTGTGCCAGCAAGTCAGGAGGGCGATTGATTTGGATAAGCAAACATCAGTACCCACTGCTTGCTAAAAAGGACTCTTACTGCCAAATGCAATACCTGTGAGTCAATTTTAAAGGTCCCTCATGGAGGGTTTCCTTTTAGATTTAGAGAATCATGTCTTCCATGGACCACGACCTCGCTCACCGATGGATCCTCAGTCACCATCATCGGATGAGACTGGCAGTGGGTAGCCTGAGGTCTTCTGCCCTCACCCCCTAACCCCTTGGACCAATGCTTGAGGAATTTTAGACAATTAGGAAAGCTNTGCTTGCTCCTGCTCCGTGTCTTACACAAATTTGCTGGCTTCGTCTAATGGGCCCAGACTGATTGAAATTCTCATTTTAAAAGGAATTTCGGAATTCGTGGTGGCAAGGAAAGAGGAGGCTGCTGTTAAATCTTTTGGCCCGAAATGACTTCCTCTTAGAGTTCACCATAACTTCCTCTTTGATTCCATCAGCCAGAAATCGGCCACGGCCCTGCCTCACGGGGACAGCGAGGTACAATCTTCCAGGTATTCAGAAGTAAAGGAAAACCAGATATTCGTGAATGTTGCCTGTATTTTTCAGCTTTCCACAAAAGTTCTAAGCCTCCTGTATCTTTGTCCAGAACTGGGCCACACGATCATGACTACCTTGGAACCCTACCCACGTGGAATGGACACCCTACCCAGTGTCAGCCCTCTGGGGCAAAGAAACATTTGTGCCAGCAAGTCAGGAGGGCGATTGATTTGGATAAGCAAACATCAGTACCCACTGCTTGCTAAAAAGGACTCTTACTGCCAAATGCAATACCTGTGAGTCAATTTTAAAGGTCCCTCATGGAGGGTTTCCTTTTAGATTTAGAGAATCATGTCTTCCATGGACCACGACCTCGCTCACCGATGGATCCTCAGTCACCATCATCGGATGAGACTGGCAGTGGGTAGCCTGAGGTCTTCTGCCCTCACCCCCTAACCCCTTGGACCAATGCTTGAGGAATTTTAGACAATTAGGAAAGCTTTGGCTTGTTAGTTCTTCCAGAAAAATTAATTCAAGCAAGCAAACAGCCAAAGTCTCTGAAAGAAACTGATTGGTCCTCTTCCTCAGTTGACGAGGGACCGTTGAATTCAGAAGGTTCTTTCAGTCTCTTCCCTCTTTCTCTCTACCCATCCATCCCTCTTGTAGAATAAAACACCAGAAAGCACATTACGCTACTTTGCCGTGGCTTTAGCCCTCAGATGTTTATGATTCTGCTGCAGCATGGGGGCAGTTTACGCGAATGGCTGCAAGGGGAGAGGGAGCCTGCAGCAGATGGTTGAAATTCCGGAGAAGCCAGCCGCAGCACCCCCACCAAGACTTAAAGTGAGCCATTTCTGGATGGGTACAAACCTGGAAGCTTTTTACCTATAGCCTCCTTGAAAGGAAAAGCAGAGGGTTGGAAGAGGGGCCCAAAATCGCTAGTACCAACTCAATCCCAGCCCCCAGCAAGTGTGCCGTGTGTGTGTGTGTGTGTGTGACATACGGCAGTTTGAAACAGTTAAACATATGAAGAATGTTTTTCATTCACAGATGGTTTTTTTTTTAAAAAGGCATTTATTTTTTCATATAACACGTTCCCAGGGTTTGGAACCAACTGCCTCCAGGGAGGGTCACAAATGCACTCAGTGCCCGGACGACTTGGGCTGATGTTCGAAGGTCTGCTTTGGCTGAAAGATGAATAAAACCGTGGTTAAGTCAGACTGGCTATTTCAACAAGGCTGTAGGGAAGAGCCCAGCTTGTCACATTTGCTTGAGATGGTTCCACCTGCTTGAGGCAGCTGAAGGAACAAAATTTATCGGCTAACTCCTTCTCGTGGCACGTAGCCGGCGCTAGCACCGCAGCTCTCCTGGGGCCGCGGAGGGCAGGGAGGGGACGGCCACCGTGGTGTCCGTTTCCATAGTGAATAAAGCACTGCCGCCTTCCAGGGCTCTTCCGCGGGGAGAGCAAGTCGGGCGTCTCGAGTGTCCAATCAGGGCGCTGAGACTGCGCGCGGCGCCAAGACAATTATTCCACTGAGGCTCCTGACAGCGAGAAAGGAGAGTTAATTAAATCTCATTGTAAGATGAAATAGCATAACTATATATTCTGGAACTAGTGCAATTGTGCCTTATCTTGGAGCGCTGTAAATTCTTTGTGACTGGGATGCGTTATCAGACATTTTCATAGACTTCTAGAACTCGATGGGTTTTAGAGAGCATGAAAAAGAGCGATTTCCTTGTATAAAGATGGAAACAAAGCCAGAGAGGGTAGGTGACGGAGTGAGACCCACAAGAAGCCTCCTGACCCCAAACCCAGCACTCGTGCCATTTCCTTCTATTTGCACGTTTGCACTGAGACGAAACCTACCGCAGGTGAAAACAGCAGGTGGTCCACATAGCTTCTGGAAATCTCTTAGAAAGGCAGCATGCTAGAAATGAACATGTCTTCCGTTGAGTCCAGCACGGCCAAGTTAACAGCTGTTCTTACATTATGCACCAAGTGAAGGAAAGGGTTGGGGTTGAGAGACCCTGTTGTATAGGAAATGGGTCTTTTAAAGTCAAGAATCACAATCCGGAAAGATGCTCCCACCACAGGAGCCCAGAACTGAGCCCTACTCACGGGTCAGAGAGTCCTCACTGTGGGGAACAGTGATCTCGGAGCTCTCTGTGAGCTCCCGCCTCTCGGCTGCCCTGTCCTGTGAATTCCTGGCCTCTCACAATTCTGAATGCCGTCTCCTCAGCTTAGCAAGGCTGTGGGTTCTTTCTGACTCTCTCCAAGCAGGCGACTGCAGCAACCACAGGCTCACTTTGTCTGTTTCTCTCCTCTCAGCGTTCACTGTTGGATTAGTCCAGGTCCTCCAGAAAGAAAGAAAACTAACAGATTACGGATAAGAGATTTATTGCAAGGAGTTGGTTCATGCCATTATGGAGGCTTACAGGTCCCCAGATCCTTAGTCAACAAGCTAGAGACCCAGGGAAGCTGATGGTGTTCGTTTTGGTTTAAGACCAAAGGCCTGAGAACCAGGGTGGTATAGTTCTGGTCTGAAGGCTGGCAGACTTGAGACCCAGGAAGAGCCAACGCTTGTCTGTGTCTGAAAACAGGCAACAAAAAAACAGAGACCAACTCAGTGTTACCGCTTGAAGGCAGTCAGTAAGGAGGAACTCCCTCGTACTCACAGTGGGGCCGGATTTTTGGTTCTTCTCAGACTTCTTCTCTTTCAACTGATAGGATGAAGCCCCCTACCCCCACCCCCGCCACACACACACACACACACACACACACACACACACACACACGGGAGTGAATCTGCCTGATTCAGTTTATCAAGTTAAATGTTAATCTCATCCAGAAACATCTTCACAGGCATACCCAGAATAATAGTTGGCCAATATTTGCGCACAGTATGGCCCAGGCAAGTCGACACGTAAAATTAGCCGCCAAAACTGTCCCGTGCTGCTTGTGGTCCAAGGCCTAAAGGCTTTTGCTTCACATGCTTCTTTCTCTTGCTGTTTGAGATGCGAAAGCACATTTGGATTTTCTTACTCCATCATGGCTGGAAGCCGAAGTCTGGCAGCTGCATTCTTTTTCTGAAGGTTACTGACAAATTATCTACCTCCAGATTTGCCATTGTGCACTCTGACCAGTAGCGAATGAGAGTTCCTCTTTTCCTGCCTCACCAACAGAATGTTTTGTCCTACTTTTGGATTTTTGTCAATCTCATAAGAAAAATAATATCTTGGTAGAGTTTCAGTTTGCGTTTCTCTTGTAATGAGTGACACTGATGATCCTGATACATGTTTTGCCTTTGTGTTTCTTTTTCTACAAACTGTTAGCTCATGTCATTTTTTCATTTTTCTATTTTGGGTTTGTTAGCCTGTTTTTCTTTTCTAGGAGTTCTTTATATAGAGAAATTATCACTTTGTCTATACGTGAGTTGCAATTATTTTTTCTCTTTGCTGATTCTACTTTTGCATGGAGAAAGCTTTTTTTTTTTTTGTAGCTTAATTTATCAATCTCTTTTTTATGGATTCTAAATTTTTAGTCATAGTTAAAAAGGCCTTTTCTATACCAAGATTATAATTCTCCCATGTTTCCTTGCAGTACTTTTATGGTTTCATTTTGCACGTTTAAGTCATTAACTTTGCTGTACAGTGTAAAGTATGGGTCCAGTTTTCTCCCTTAGCATATGATACTCAGTTGTCCCAACACCCAGCAGAAAAAGTCCATTTTTATCATATACTAAATTCTATACCTATTTTTTTCTCCTATAATTTCCATTTTCTTCCCAGGGTCTGTCTTTCTACGTGGCAGTGCACACCTTTTAAATATTGAAGCTTTTCATTATGTTCTAATGTCTACTAGAGCTGGTTTCCTGCCTCCCCCCCACCCCCCGCCCTCTAAAAACACCTTGTTTAGACACAGAAAAGAACTGTGAGCACTTCTACTGAGGTCATGTCAAATTTATAACTTAGGAAGAATTAGGATATTCATGATGAGAAGACTTTTTGATCAAGAACACTGTGGGTCCATCATTCGCGAAAGGCCTGAGGGGATTCTGATGGCTTCTGAATGCTGCCTTACAGGCACTGCAGTGAGCTCACCTGGGCAGGTAGTAGAAGTGTATTTACTCGGAGGCTGCGTAGCCCAGAAAGCCAGAGTCGGAGAAGGCCAAGTGTCTGTAGGATGCTCCAGTGGGAGTTTTCCATCAGTTCAGTTCAGTTCAGTCGCTCAGTCATGTCCGACTCCCCGTGACCCCATGAATCGCAGCATGCCAGGCCTCCCTGTCCATCACCAACTCCTGGAGTTCACTCAAACTCATGTCCAATGAGCTGGTGATGCCATCCAGCCATCTCATCCTCTGTCATCCCCTTCTCCTCCTGCCCCAAATCCCTCCCAGCATCAGAGTCTTTTCCAATGAGTCAACTCTTCACATGAGGTGGCCAAAGTACTGGAGTTTCAGCTTTAGCATCATTCCTTCCAAAGAAATCCCAGGGCTGATCTTCAGAATGAACTGGTTGGATCTCCTTGCAGTCCAAGGGACTCTCAAGAGTCTTCTCCAACACCACAGTTCAAAAGCATCAATTCTTCAGCACTCAGCTTTCTTCACAGTCCAACTCTCACATCCATACATAACCACTGGAAAAACCATAGCCTTGACTAGACGGACCTTAGTCGACAAAGTAATGTCTCTGCTTTTGAGTATGCTATCTAGGTTGGTCATAACTTTTCTTCCAAGGAGTAAGCGTCTTTTAGTTTCATGGCTGCAATCACCATCTGCAGTGATTTTGGAGCCTTCCCAAAATAAAGTCTGACACTGTTTCCCCATCTATTTCCTATGAAGTGATGGGACCAGATGCCATGATCTTCGTTTTCTGAATGTTGAGCTTTAAGCCAACTTTTTCACTCTCCTCTTTCACTTTCATCAAGAGGCTTTTTAGCCTACATCCATGTTAATAACGTGGAACACATTAGATCTCTCAACTGCTAGATTCTTCCAAATGACCCTTCCACATGGCTCAGCAAAGCCATTCCATTGCTTCTGAGTAAGACAGGCCCCCTGGAAGATTATGAAGGGATCAGCTTTTGGCAACCTCACCTTTCCCATTTGTCATCATTTCCCCCAACACAGTATTTCCTCCCTCCCCCAAGGCACTCCTCCAGCCATCGATAATAGCTTCTCATTCTTTCTCAGTTTCCTCTTATCAAAATCCATCCTTGGGAAAGAATATGCTATCTCAGTCATTAACACCTTACTGTGAAATTCTTTGTATCTAACAGTTGAAAGGCTGGATTTATCTAGGAGTGTTCTGAGCAGCTGGCAGCAATTGGAGGCAGGCAAGGGGCCCTCCGGGTGTCGGGTGTCGCTGAAATATTAGCAGGTAGATCGCACCTTCTGGGCCCCCGCTCTCAGGCTTAAGGGGACCCCGCAGACCCCAGGAGATGCTCCTGTCGTGTTTCTCCCCACGCTCGAGACAGCAACCCCGAGGCAGCAGGAGTGATTTCACCGTGCCCGCAGACTGCAGCTGGCATCCGGCCCAGAGCGCTCCCGCTAGGCGGAGAGGGCGGGCTTAGAAGCAAAATCGGGAAGTGCCTCGCCATGCAGCTTCTCCCGCAGCACGCGCGAAGGAGTCCGTCTCCACCCCTGGCAGCCAAGCCAGGGGCCTGTCTGTCCCTTTTTTTATTTATGGACTTGCCCCAGCCCCCTTAATGCATTTGTTTTTGTCGTTCCAAGGTTTTTTGCTTAAAATTCAGCCAGTCCTGTTTCCTTGCTGGGATTCGGCTGGGCTGTGTCAGCCTCCTCCAGCGCCAGTGACCGACTCCCAGGCCGTGGTGCNCAGCCCCCTTAATGCGTTTGTTTTTGTCGTTCCAAGGTTTTTTGCTTAAAATTCAGCCAGTCCTGTTTCCTTGCTGGGATTCGGCTGGGCTGTGTCAGCCTCCTCCAGCGCCAGTGACCGACCCCCAGGCCGTGGTGCAGTCGAGGCCGCGTTATTGGGACGCACTGACCTGGCGTCTCGTGGGCTCCGCTGTTCAGTGTTTCAGTGAGCACGGCCTCCTCTTCGGAGCCAGGCTCCCCCTGGCTCTGCTGGGAGGGTCTGAGCCCGCAGCCCCTCGGACGATGCCTCGTGGAGGCCCAGACCTCCCTCGGGACCTGGCAAGCGAGGCTGCTCCGGCCTGGGGCTCCATCCTCCACCGCTGCTGCTTTGGAAGGGAAACTTGGTGCCCGTCTCAAACAAGGGCGTTTTTGGACAGCTGGAAGAAACCCCGAGCTTCAGACGAAAGGGGAGCCTTTGGAACTAATGGGAGAGGAACGTGAGCTTGCCGCAGCTCCTGGACGCGTGGGACCTGCGCTTCATTTCTAAGCACTGGGCGGGGGCGGCTCGGCCTCAGGAACTGGCCGCAGCGGCGGCCACGGAGGCCTCCGGCCCCTCTGCGGGGCCTTCTCTCTCAGCCTCAGCCCTGAGACGGGGGCTGGCAAGGAGCCCGAGGACGCCCCTCCGACCGCGCCTCCCGCCCCTGCTGCTGCGGGCTGTCTGTCTCAGCAGCTAAGCTAGTGTCACCCGGGACTGTTTGTTTTGAAATTAGGCTTCCATAAGGCTGCTCATCACAGATCAGGTACCGTTTATTTTTCAGTGAACGTGAAGCCGCTCAGTCGTGTCCGACTCTTTGCAACCCCATAGACTGTAGCCTACAGGCTCTTCTGTCCATGGGATTCTCCAGGCAAGAGTACTGGAGTGCGTGGCCATGTCCTCCAGGGGATCTTCCCGACCCAGGGATCAAACCCGCGTCTCCCACCTTGCAGGCAGACGCCTTACTCTCTGAGCACCAGGGAAGCCCCTGCTATTTTTCTGGAACTCTGGTTAATTTTGCGTCAAGTCCTGGCTCTGCCGGGGTGGAGGAAAACCCCGCTCCGTCCATCCACGCTCCTAGCTGCCTTGCTCTCTGGGGCCAGCGCCCGGAGGCCCAGGGCGGCCGCGGAGGCACGGGGGCCGGGGATGCGCCTGCTCCACGCCGCCGCCGCCGCCCTGATTTCCACGCGCCGGCCGCTCCTGCGCAGCTGGACTCCGAGGCCGGCTCTCCGCCTCGCGGGCCGCGCTCCATGTCCGAGGCGACACGGGCTCTTTTCACGCCCCGAGCCGGGCCGAAGCCCGGAAATCTCTGCGGGAAGGTCGGCGGCCCTGCCCTGCGGCCTGGAGTCTCCGCAGCCCTTTCGGCCTCCGGGGAAGGGGCGCAGCCCTCCCGTCTCAGGGTTTAGGGAGGGCCTCGGATTTCCCTGTTTCCGCAGCGTTCAGCCCAGGAGGCGCAGACAAAGGGCCCGTTTGTCCAGGAGCTGCCAGCATCCGTATTCTCGAGGAATCCTGCCTGCACCTCTTCCGTCTTCCCCAGCCCAGGGAGTTTCCTCTCGTCCGAGGGCTCGGAGGTGGGCAAGACTGCATTTCCAAGTCTTCCCACCCGCATCCTCAGCACTCAAGCTTTCGGTCACTTCCTCCCTCAGGACACCCACGGGCCCCGGCTCTTGGATGACAAAGGCCAGGAAGGCAACTTTAGTTTTGATCCTATTGCAGCAGCCTCACCTTGAACATGGACCCTAAAAGTGGCCCAGCTGCCTGAAAGGGTTGATTGAAATTTCAAGCATATTCTGCCACAAGGATAAAAGAGCTTAGAAAACAATAATCTCTCCCAAGAGGGTCCCTCCGAAGCAGCCCTTGCCGCCTGCTTGCTAAACGGTGGTGCGTGGCACATCAGGATGGAGGCCCTGGGCAAACAGGTGCCACTGGGTTTTCAATATGGCTGCTTTTCGGCTCACCGATGTCCCTCTCTCCTTTCTGGAACACTTGTGTTCTGAGGTCCCGCTTAAACAAAGGAGTGCAGACACTTCCTAAGGCCTATTACCAGGAGCCTATATAGCATGAGCTGTCCTGCTCCCTTCCTGCCCTTTTTTTTCTTGGGAAAGCATCCTGAGGGCAAAATCCCTATGCAAAGAGCCTGGAGGCCCTCAGCAATGTGTTTATTTTCCTTTCCTCCACCATCTCTTCTAGTGCTGCTGAGTCTAGAGTTGTGTCCGACTCTGTGTGACCCCATAGGCAGCAGCCCACCAGGATCCCCCGTCCCTGGGATTCTCCAGGCAAGAACACTGGAGTGGGTTGCCATTCGTATTTGACTCTAAATTCATCCCATGTGGAAATCAATATTTTCTTTAGTATGTGAGTAAATTTATAATAGACACCCTTTTTATATTTTTCAGTATATTGTCAAATACTCTTCAAGTAAATAGAACTCATTTAGACTTTCTGTTTTAATTACAAGTCCTTTTTTACATATGTTGGTGTCAGAAATCCTGTTTTCAAAAGGAGTATTTCTTTTAATTTATTGCACCAGTTAGAAATGAAAATAGCTATTTAAAATTTTAAAGCACCTATATTGAATCATATAAAAAGGAATTTACTTTGAAATTCTTAAAGGTAATGTGGGGGAAGAAAAGCACCGTTGGGCTCAATATTCAATGGTATTAATATAAAGGCATAAATCCATACATATGCATGAATACCTATACATGTACAGATATACTCAAGAGTGTGATAATATGTAGATGAGAAGTGGGTGACTCATGAAGCAAAAAAGGAAAATGGTGCCTACTCCGGAAGGAAAAACAGTAAATTGACTTATAGGGGGTACATGCTTTGTGCTCAGGACTTCTCAAGCCTGTGATGCAGACATCATCACCTCCATTTACAAAGAAGGAAACCAAGGCATAGAAAGATTAGGAAGCCTCCCCGCAGGTGACATGTCTGCTTAGCAACAGAGCTTGGCTTTGAATCTAGGTCTGTGAGACTCCAAAACCACCTCCTCCCAGAATGCCAATATTCCTGCTTAGATACTTACCTGGTGTTTTTATACTTGTAACAATCCATTCCAAAGGATTAGCTCCAAGGAGTACAATGGAAAGAGACAGCCAACTCTATGTTCTTAAGCACACTATATCCATTTCACACATTGAAATGAGGTTGGCTACAACAGCTCTTGCTGAAGGTATTGATTTGATCGGTGAAATCTTTCAAGATATGATCCAGGTCTTTAGCAAGAGCCACACTATTTTTGCAATCCATTGAGTGGTGACAGGAGTTCACTTCACACCGTCACAAATTTCCCACGAGAGCTCACACAAGCTTGCAGCTTGGTAACGTGGGAAGCGGAACATTCTACTCACGGAGTAAAAGTAACATGTCGCCATCGCAGGGCACAGTGATCAGCTGCGCGTGTATTCTAAGTAGAATGGAGCTGGGCGGAGGGGCCGAGGGCAGGTCTTCACACAGAAGACAGATTGTGGGCTCAAAAGTAGCAGGCGATATGGCATTTCTTACTACAGATTTGCTTCTGACACTCAACCTAGCAATGTGTGTTCTAACAGCTTCATTTTCCTATCTTCCACACAGGACTGAAATTCAGACATTCTAATTTTAAAATCAGTTTTTCAAAGTGTCACTCATTTTGTGGCACTTTGGGTCCCTGTAAGTAAAAAGCCACTTAGGTCTGATTTTCTTGAAGAATCTAGCTTTTGTGTAAGATGCTTGATGAAATGTGCATTCTTTGTACAGCGAATGCCTTGATAACTGACTTGACATTAAAAAAAAAAAAATTCCTTCATCTAAGAAATAAATAAAAATTAAGGCGACTCATGTCCAAAGACCAAACCGTCTTTACAAACATTTTCTTTTTATTTTTGTAGCACCTCCTTTCTTTCTTTTCCAATAAATCAGTATGTTGATTGCCAAACCTAAAAATTTAAGGGGAAAAATTTTGCATATTGTTATTATCTAGAAACAGAACCCCAAACTAACTAGTAAGCCAAGTAAACTGTGGCTAACCAGTTGCTCATCCTCTGCCAGAAAAATGGCTTCAGGATAAATTCATTCTTCCCTCTTCCCCAAGGTATATATTTACTCCTCAGAGTCACAAGGAAGAAATCAAATGGACCAGGAGCATTGGAAGTTCTAGGTGAATCTTTTATTTCTAATCTTAAATACAGTTTAGCATCTTGGTGCAATAGCTTGTATGACCCCAGAGGTCTCCGAAGACACTCTCATCCAGAATAAAGAACACTAGTTCTCACGTCAGGAAGCACTCAGTGCTGGGACCACTGCTTCGTAACCAGGTGACCCTTGGAACATTCCTTGGCCCCACCGAGCCTGGTTTCCTAATTTATAGTAACTGAGATCATTAAGCCTCTGATCTCATGGGGTCAAGCGAGGTAATATTTGAAAGTAGTTTCTAGGCTCTGAAAGTTACTACAGACTCTTTTAAAACTAGGAAACTCATCTCTGAAGTGGCCCACATTTACAGCAGCAGTTTCCTTTCATTGCACTTTTCTTTGGCATCGAAGGGAATTTCA
>SJYW01018179.1:281847-306372 GCA_006410735.1 Raphicerus campestris
CGCGCGAAGGAGTCCGTCTCCACCCCTGGCAGCCAAGCCAGGGGCCTGTCTGTCCCTTTTTTTATTTATGGACTTGCCCCAGCCCCCTTAATGCGTTTGTTTTTGTCGTTCCAAGGTTTTTTGCTTAAAATTCAGCCAGTCCTGTTTCCTTGCTGGGATTCGGCTGGGCTGTGTCAGCCTCCTCCAGCGCCAGTGACCGACCCCCAGGCCGTGGTGCAGTCGAGGCCGCGTTATTGGGACGCACTGACCTGGCGTCTCGTGGGCTCCGCTGTTCAGTGTTTCAGTGAGCACGGCCTCCTCTTCGGAGCCAGGCTCCCCCTGGCTCTGCTGGGAGGGTCTGAGCCCGCAGCCCCTCGGACGATGCCTCGTGGAGGCCCAGACCTCCCTCGGGACCTGGCAAGCGAGGCTGCTCCGGCCTGGGGCTCCATCCTCCACCGCTGCTGCTTTGGAAGGGAAACTTGGTGCCCGTCTCAAACAAGGGCGTTTTTGGACAGCTGGAAGAAACCCCGAGCTTCAGACGAAAGGGGAGCCTTTGGAACTAATGGGAGAGGAACGTGAGCTTGCCGCAGCTCCTGGACGCGTGGGACCTGCGCTTCATTTCTAAGCACTGGGCGGGGGCGGCTCGGCCTCAGGAACTGGCCGCAGCGGCGGCCACGGAGGCCTCCGGCCCCTCTGCGGGGCCTTCTCTCTCAGCCTCAGCCCTGAGACGGGGGCTGGCAAGGAGCCCGAGGACGCCCCTCCGACCGCGCCTCCCGCCCCTGCTGCTGCGGGCTGTCTGTCTCAGCAGCTAAGCTAGTCTCACCCGGGACTGTTTGTTTTGAAATTAGGCTTCCATGAGGCTGCTCATCACAGATCAGGTACCGTTTATTTTTCAGTGAACGTGAAGCCGCTCAGTCGTGTCCGACTCTTTGCAACCCCATAGACTGTAGCCTACAGGCTCTTCTGTCCATGGGATTCTCCAGGCAAGAGTACTGGAGTGCGTGGCCATGTCCTCCAGGGGATCTTCCCGACCCAGGGATCAAACCCGCGTCTCCCACCTTGCAGGCAGACGCCTTACTCTCTGAGCACCAGGGAAGCCCCTGCTATTTTTCTGGAACTCTGGTTAATTTTGCGTCAAGTCCTGGCTCTGCCGGGGTGGAGGAAAACCCCGCTCCGTCCATCCACGCTCCTAGCTGCCTTGCTCTCTGGGGCCAGCGCCCGGAGGCCCAGGGCGGCCGCGGAGGCACGGGGGCCGGGGATGCGCCTGCTCCACGCCGCCGCCGCCGCCCTGATTTCCACGCGCCGGCCGCTCCTGCGCAGCTGGACTCCGAGGCCGGCTCTCCGCCTCGCGGGCCGCGCTCCATGTCCGAGGCGACACGGGCTCTTTTCACGCCCCGAGCCGGGCCGAAGCCCGGAAATCTCTGCGGGAAGGTCGGCGGCCCTGCCCTGCGGCCTGGAGTCTCCGCAGCCCTTTCGGCCTCCGGGGAAGGGGCGCAGCCCTCCCGTCTCAGGGTTTAGGGAGGGCCTCGGGTTTCCCTGCTTCCGCAGCGTTCAGCCCAGGAGGCGCGGACAAAGGGCCCGTTTGTCCTGGAGCTGCCAGCATCCGTATTCTCGAGGAATCCTGCCTGCACCTCTTCCATCTTCCCCAGCCCAGGGAGTTTCCTCTGGTCCGAGGGCTCGGAGGTGGGCAAGACTGCATTTCCAAGTCTTCCCAACCGCATCCTCAGCACTCAAGCTTTCGGTCACTTCCTCCCTCAGGACACCCACGGGCCCGGCTCTTGGATGACAAAGGCCAGGAAGGCAATTTTAGTTTTGATCCTATTGCAGCAGCCTCACCTTGAACACGGACCCTAAAAGTGGCCCAGCTGCCTGAAAGGGTTGATTGAAATTTCAAGCATATTCTGCCACAAGGATAAAAGAGCTTAGAAAACAATAATCTCTCCCAAGAGGGTCCCTCCGAAGCAGCCCTTGCCGCCTGCTTGCTAAACGGTGGTGCGTGGCACATCAGGATGGAGGCCCTGGGCAAACAGAGGTGCCACTGGGTTTTCAATATGGCTGCTTTTCGGCTCACCGATGTCCCTCTCTCCTTTCTGGAACACTTGTGTTCTGAGGTCCCGCTTAAACAAAGGAGTGCAGACACTTCCTAAGGCCTATTACCAGGAGCCTATATAGCATGAGCTGTCCTGCTCCCTTCCTGCCCTTTTTTTTCTTGGGAAAGCATCCTGAGGGCAAAATCCCTATGCAAAGAGCCTGGAGGCCCTCAGCAATGTGTTTATTTTCCTTTCCTCCACCATCTCTTCTAGTGCTGCTGAGTCTAGAGTCGTGTCCGACTCTGTGTGACCCCATAGGCAGCAGCCCACCAGGATCCCCCGTCCCTGGGATTCTCCAGGCAAGAACACTGGAGTGGGTTGCCATTCGTATTTGACTCTAAATTCATCCCATGTGGAAATCAATATTTTCTTTAGTATGTGAATAAATTTATAATAGACACCCTTTTTATATTTTTCAGTATATTGTCAAATACTCTTCAAGTAAATAGAACTCATTTAGACTTTCTGTTTTAATTACAAGTCCTTTTTTACATATGTTGGTGTCAGAAATCCTGTTTTCAAAAGGAGTATTTCTTTTAATTTATTGCACCAGTTAGAAATGAAAATAGCTATTTAAAATTTTAAAGCACCTATATTGAATCATATAAAAAGGAATTTACTTTGAAATTCTTAAAGGTAATGTGGGGGAAGAAAAGCACCGTTGGGCTCAATATTCAATGGTATTAATATAAAGGCATAAATCCATACATATGCATGAATACCTATACATGTACAGATATACTCAAGAGTGTGATAATATGTAGATGAGAAGTGGGTGACTCATGAAGCAAAAAAGGAAAATGGTGCCTACTCCGGAAGGAAAAACAGTAAATTGACTTATAGGGGGTACATGCTTTGTGCTCAGGACTTCTCAAGCCTGTGATGCAGACATCATCACCTCCATTTACAAAGAAGGAAACCAAGGCATAGAAAGATTAGGAAGCCTCCCCGCAGGTGACATGTCTGCTTAGCAACAGAGCTTGACTTTGAATCTAGGTCTGTGAGACTCCAAAACCACCTCCTCCCAGAATGCCAATATTCCTGCTTAGATACTTACCTGGTGTTTTTATACTTGTAACAATCCATTCCAAAGGATTAGCTCCAAGGAGTACAATGGAAAGAGACAGCCAACTCTATGTTCTTAAGCACACTATATCCATTTCACACATTGAAATGAGGTTGGCTACAACAGCTCTTGCTGAAGGTATTGATTTGATCGGTGAAATCTTTCAAGATATGATCCAGGTCTTTAGCAAGAGCCACACTATTTTTGCAATCCATTGAGTGGTGACAGGAGTTCACTTCACACCGTCACAAATTTCCCACGAGAGCTCACACAAGCTTGCAGCTTGGTAACGTGGGAAGCGGAACATTCTACTCACGGAGTAAAAGTAACATGTCGCCATCGCAGGGCACAGTGATCAGCTGCGCGTGTATTCTAAGTAGAATGGAGCTGGGCGGAGGGGCCGAGGGCAGGTCTTCACACAGAAGACGGATTGTGGGCTCAAAAGTAGCAGGCGATACGGCATTTCTCACTACAGATTTGCTTCTGACACTCAACCTAGCAATGTGTGTTCTAACAGCTTCATTTTCCTATCTTCCACACAGGACTGAAATTCAGACATTCTAATTTTAAAATCAGTTTTTCAAAGTGTCACTCATTTTGTGGCACTTTGGGTCCCCGTAAGTAAAAAGCCACTTAGGTCTGATTTTCTTGAAGAATCTAGCTTTTGTGTAAGATGCTTGATGAAATGTGCATTCTTTGTACAGCGAATGCTTGATAACTGACTTGACATTAAAAAAAAAAAAATTCCTTCATCTAAGAAATAAATAAAAATTAAGGCGACTCATGTCCAAAGACCAAACCGTCTTTACAAACATTTTCTTTTTATTTTTGTAGTACCTCCTTTCTTTCTTTTCCAATAAATCAGTATGTTGATTGCCAAACCTAAAAATTTAAGGGGAAAAATTTTGCATATTGTTATTATCTAGAAACAGAACCCCAAACTAACTAGTAAGCCAAGTAAACTGTGGCTAACCAGTTGCTCATTCTCTGCCAGAAAAACGGCTTCAGGATAAATTCATTCTTCCCTCTTCCCCAAGGTATATATTTACTCCTCAGAGTCACAAGGAAGAAATCAAATGGACCAGGAGCATTGGAAGTTCTAGGTGAATCTTTTATTTCTAATCTTAAATACAGTTTAGCATCTTGGTGCAATAGCTTGTATGACCCCAGAGGTCTCCGAAGACACTCTCATCCAGAATAAAGAACACCAGTTCTCACGTCAGGAAGCACTCAGTGCTGGGACCACTGCTTCGTAACCAGGTGACCCTTGGAACATTCCTTGGCCCCACCGAGCCTGGTTTCCTAATTTATAGTAACTGAGATCATTAAGCCTCTGATCTCATGGGGTCAAGCGAGGTAATATTTGAAAGTAGTTTCTAGGCTCTGAAAGTTACTACAGACTCTTTTAAAACTAGGAAACTCATCTCTGAAGTGGCCCACATTTACAGCAGCAGTTTCCTTTCATTGCACTTTTCTTTGGCATCGAAGGGAATTTCAGCTAAGTTGAATTAACACTAAGAGTTAAACTGTGGGGGAAGGCTCTTGAGAGTCCCTTGGACTGCAAGGAGATCCAACCAGTCCATCCTAAAGGAGATCAGTCCTGGGTGTTCATTGGAAGGAATGATGCTAAAGCTCAAACTCCCGTACTTTGGCCACCTGATGCAAAGGGCTGACTCATTTGAAAAGACCCTGATGCTGGGAAAGATTGAAAGCAGGAGGAGAAGGGGGTGACAGAGGATGAGATGGTTGGATGGCATCACTGACTCGATGGACATGGGTTTGAGCAAGTTCTGGGAGTTGGTGATGGACAGGGAAGCCTGGTGTGCTGCGATTCATGGGGTCGCAAAGAGTCAGACATGACCGAGCGACTGAACCGAGCTGAAGAGTTAAACAAGCATCCATACACCTCGCCATGTAACTGCCGCTGCTGTCGTGAATGTTCTTTCTCAAAGGAAAAAAAAACATGACGTGATTTCCAGCCAAAAGGTGAGTGCCACCAACCCTTCCCCCAGCCTTTCTAAAAAGAGAAAACAAAGCCTACTTGTTAGTTTGGGGATTCACTGATTTTATTCTGCTCCCTGCTGCCTGGAATTCAGGGCCCTTCTATGGAGGACTTTAAGGGACTGACCACTCCATAAATTTGTTGAGAGTAGGGACCATGTTTGCATCTCTAGCGCATAGCACCGTGCTTGGCACAGAGAAAATTGNGAGTGGGTTGCCATTTCCTTCTCCAGGGAATCTTCCCAACCCAGGGATCAAATCCAGGTCTCTCACATTGTAGACAGACGCTTTACCGGCTGAGCCACCAGGGAAGCCCAAAGATGTCAGAACCCACTGTCAGCTGTTAAGTTAGGTGGTGGTTTAGACGCTAAGTGGTGTCCGACTCTGTGTGACTCTGTGGACTGCAGCCGGCCAGGCTCCTCTGCCCATGGGATTCTCCAGGCAAGAATACTGGAGTGGGTTGCCATTTCCTTCTCCAGAGGATCTTCCTGACCCAGGGGTCGAACCCAGGTCTCCTGCATTGCAGGCAGATTCCTTCCCCATTTAGCTATTGAGTTTATGTTTGCAGTGAAGAGAAGGACATGGAAAGTTGGGTCGCTTATCTAACTTCATAGAAATTTGGTGATAGGACTGGGACGATATTATATTATAAATTACATATATATGCTATTATATTATAGCATCCTGCTGAACTGCTTCATCACCTATTTTCTTCCTGGCCCCTGACCCAGTCCTCAACACGGCAGTGTCCATGCTGCCACCCTGCTGTCTAGAGTTGCCATAACCCAGGAAACCTGGTCTACAATCTTTCACCAGAGTACTCTCTTTAGCTCAGTCTCTTAACTGAACCTTGTGTCTTTCCCCCATATTTTGCTCCCTCTGAAGCTCTTTCACGCTGTAACTCAAACCTTTCCCGGCCAGTAAGCCTCAAGGCTGCAAGAGGGCGCTGAATCAGTCCGCTCTGCTTCTTGCGGTTGCTGCTTCCTGTGTGACTCCCCGGGCTTCTTCCCCTGCAAGCCAGCTCCACTGGCTTGCAACATTCAGCTCTGCCAGCCTCTCCTCTCTCTTGCTGCTTCCATCCACTGTGGGTTCCTCCAGGTCACCTTTCTTCAATTCTTTTTTTTATCTAGCTTAGACTCCTTGACACATCTTTTCAAAACTATATTTTTTCAGGTACCCTTAACTCTAATACCTTGGTGTTTTTCCTCACAAGGACCTTCCTGATCATCTGAGCACATAGACACTTTCTCCTGAGTTTCCCCGTCAACTGCCATCATTTTGACCATCACCACCACCTCTTCCAGGAGCACTGCTATTACAAAGCTACCGCTTGTATTATTGCCATCATTTATTGAGTGGATACCCTGCACCAGACCTGGGCTAAGTGCCTCATGTGAATTCTCTCTCCTAATCTTCACAACAACCTTGCAAAGTAGGCGGTTTTATATTACACATGGGATCGGGCCCTAGCAAGACTGACTGCCTGTAGCCCTTGGTATGAACCTACGTGAATTTTGAATACAATGGCTCACTCAATAGCTCAATTAGTTGTCATCAATAGTGACTTCAGTATAATTCAACACATTTCTCAGAGGATCAGCTATACACCAGGTTTATGCCAAACACTGAGGTTACAATGATAAAACAAATAATAGCCCCTTCAAAATTTATGGTAACATGGTGAAGACAGATAATTAGACATGCAATTACAACCCAGCAGGCTTATATCTGGGGGGGAGACAAGAGTATAAACAGAGGCCCACAGACCATATGTCTACGTATTTAAAGCTAATAAACTGTTAAAACATGTTCTATTTTCCTTCCTTGAAAAACATATTTCATAGAGACAAAACTGAAAAACATGAGTATAATTATAGCCTTTATATGACTTAAAGTTGGCAAAATGTCAAAACTGACTGAATTAATTGTTATTGCATATGTCTTGAGTGTTATGTTGATGAGCTAGAGATATTTGAATGAATAAAAAATAAGATGTACCTAATTCATAAAAATCATAATTTATTCCATAAAATGTGTTATTTGCCTTCATTTCACCAAATCACTAATTAAATGTTCCAGTCAAGGTTTTTCATATAATTTGTGTTCTCTTGTAAGTAATGTCTAAAGAATTAAAGTAATAAGATATAATTTTATTAAAATACATACAATTTGAATGTATTTTTGTAAAAGTATAAATGAAAGTAAAGCTTAAAAATGAAGATGTTAAAATTATATTTTAAAATCAAATTTTCTCCAGCAGAAAGGTGAATGGTAGTTGCCAGGGGCTGGGGACAGGGAAAAGGGGACTGTCGTCCAGTGGATACGAGATCCAGTTTCGCAAGATGAAGAGTTTGTAGAGATTTGTCTGCAGCAGGATGCTTGCAGCCAGCACTACTGTGTTGCTTTCCAGTCATGTCCAGCTCCTTTGCAACCCCGTGGACTGTAGCCCGTCAGGCTCTCTGTCCATGGAATTTCCTAGGCAAGAACACTGGACTGGGTTGCCATTTCCTTCTCCAGGGCATCTTCCTGACCCAGGGATCAAACCCAGATCTCCTGCACTGGTAGGGCAGATGCTTTACCACGGAGCCACCAGGGAGGCCCAGCACTGTTATACTGTACGCTTAAAAGTGGGTAAGATGGTAAATTTCATTGTTATGTATTTTTGTTTCTTTTAAAATGTCCAAACTCTATTTAAAGTGTAAAATTTTTAAATGTACATTATTTAAAGGCTATATTTTTATTTACCTTTTAAAATATGCCTTGTTACATATCTTTGTTAAAAAACTATTCGCAGCTCCATTGTTAAATGTCCATCAGCTGTCAAAATGTTAAGAAGCAGTATCATACTTCACCCACGCGACACAGAGACCCACAGAGACAAATTCCAGCCATATGTAGCTGCCCTGAATGCCACCGTGGTGGGTGAGTACCTTTGGTATCTCCAGCTGGAGAAAGGAGAGAGACAAGTAAATGGAAAGCTGGCATGCTGGGAGCTGGTGCCTTGTTATGTAAAAATCGATCGCATCTGAGCTTTATGAAGGGAAGGATTTGACGAGTGAGTTAATCTGTCGCCTCCTTACCTAAGAGCTTCGACTGATGGAATCCTCCTGTGCTCCCAGGTGGAGTCCTGCCCCTCCAGCTCCCTGCTCGGCCACTGGCCGGCGTGGCATTTGGCTGTGGTTGCCGTTTGCGTTGAGGATCTAGGACAAGAAGACTGAATGTGGGCTTCCTTGGGGCTTACAGGAGGTCCCAGCATCTGGGGTCGCAGACACCAGCCCTGAATCTAGGATCGCAAATGAGGAAAGGGCCCACAGAGCCAGCAACTAACGAAAGCATAGCATCTCCTGGCTTCCCCACCCCTGGAGCGCCTTCCTGCAGCACTNCACCTTTTCAATGAAAGTAAAGCTTAAAAATGAAGATGTTAAAATTATATTTTAAAATCAAATTTTCTCCAGCAGAAAGGTGAATGGTAGTTGCCAGGGGCTGGGGACAGGGAAAAGGGGACTGTCGTCCAGTGGATACGAGATCCAGTTTCGCAAGATGAAGAGTTTGTAGAGATTTGTCTGCAGCAGGATGCTTGCAGCCAGCACTACTGTGTTGCTTTCCAGTCATGTCCAGCTCCTTTGCAACCCCGTGGACTGTAGCCCGTCAGGCTCTCTGTCCATGGAATTTCCTAGGCAAGAACACTGGACTGGGTTGCCATTTCCTTCTCCAGGGCATCTTCCTGACCCAGGGATCAAACCCAGATCTCCTGCACTGGTAGGGCAGATGCTTTACCACGGAGCCACCGGGGAGGCCCAGCACTGTTATACTGTATGCTTAAAAGTGGGTAAGATGGTAAATTTCATTGTTATGTATTTTTGTTTCTTTTAAAATGTCCAAACTCTATTTAAAGTGTAAAATTTTTAAATGTACATTATTTAAAGGCTATATTTTTATTTACCTTTTAAAATATGCCTTGTTCCATATCTTTGTTAAAAAACTATTCGCAGCTCCATTGTTAAATGTCCATCAGCTGTCAAAATGTTAAGAAGCAGTATCATACTTCACCCACGCGACACAGAGACCCACAGAGACAAATTCCAGCCATATGTAGCTGCCCTGAATGCCACCGTGGTGGGTGAGTACCTTTGGTATCTCCAGCTGGAGAAAGGAGAGAGACAAGTAAATGGAAAGCTGGCATGCTGGGAGCTGGTGCCTTGTTATGTAAAAATCGATCGCATCTGAGCTTTATGAAGGGAAGGATTTGACGAGTGAGTTAATCTGTCGCCTCCCTTACCTAAGAGCTTCGACTGATGGAATCCTCCTGTGCTCCCAGGTGGAGTCCTGCCCCTCCAGCTCCCTGCTCGGCCACTGGCCGGCGTGGCATTTGGCTGTGGTTGCCGTTTGCGTTGAGGATCTAGGACAAGAAGACTGAATGTGGGCTTCCTTGGGGCTTACAGGAGGTCCCAGCATCTGGGGTCGCAGACACCAGCCCTGAATCTAGGATCGCAAATGAGGAAAGGGCCCACAGAGCCAGCAACTAACGAAAGCATAGCATCTCCTGGCTTCCCCACCCCTGGAGCGCCTTCCTGCAGCACTGAGGGCTCCACCGCCACTGGGGGCCGTCTCTTTCGGGGGCCCCACGTTCTCCCCTTTCCTTTCCTCTCGACTTTACCTGTGACTTCTTCTCCCACTTTTCCTGAAAGTAGATGCCTTAGGCCGGTTCCCTCCCGGAGGACACTCTTGAGTTTGGTGCTTCCTGGATCCAGTGCCTTTTCCTTCTGAAGACCATTCTCACTTTTCTGAATTTGGGTCACTGGATCCTAAAATTGGGGGACATATTTGGGGAAAGATGGATGGGATTTAGCATCTGCTGGGGTGATTCGAAGGTGGGGACGGAATCGGCGTCCTAGGAAAAAACTATTTAATTACAGATAGAGAGCTTAGAAACGGATAGTGTAGTAGGAAAATTAGTGGAGTAAAAGAGGCTGAATAACTTGGGTTACATGGAATAGCATCCATGTTCCAGATGGGAATTCAGCCAGAAAAACGGAGAATAAGAAAGGACGACATGGGGGAGTCAGTCTTTCCAGGAACTGATCCCATTTCTTTATTTTCGGGTTTGCTTATATACCTTTTGTTACATATAGGGATGAATAGAGTCACGCGGGGGTCAGCAGTCCTGACCTTATCAAAATCAGGTGCTTTACATAAAAGTTTTAGGGGTATTACATCATCTTCAAGCCATTTCTGCCTGCTGACATTTACAAGCCTTTCTTTCTGATAACCAGAAAACTTATTTTTTCCAAGGGTGTTTTTCCTTAAACCAAGCACCACCCTCCAAATAAAGTCGAATTCCTATAGGGTGAGGGTGTAGTGAGTTACAATCAAGAAAGGAATTTATTTAACCCAAGGTTAACATGATTAATCTTAAAGGTTAATACTTATTTCTCCTATATGCTTAAAGGTTAATACTTATTTCTCCTATAGGTTAATACTTATTTCTCCTATATGCTAGTTATATTCATTATAAGGGCAGGGAATATGAAGGTTTTAGCAACAAACATCAGTCCAACAAATGAAAATCCTTTCACCAATGTTCCTCTTAAGATCTACTTAGTCTTAATGATAGTGACAAAGTTACATTTTTACATAGCAAGGACACAGTGATTTATAACAAAGTACAGTGATCTATTACAAGAGAGAAAATTCATTAACTCAAAAAGTCTAGTATTGCTAACATCAACAAAACTACTATATTTCCTTTTCTATATACTAAATATCTTGATTAATATATTCTCAGGTACCTTGGCGGCAATCATTGACTCAACAACAAGAGAAAGTCCTATGTTAATTAAGATTCTCAGAATACTCCAAAACTCTCTGTGCTGTTTATGGTTGAGAGGTAGTAAACAATCATGTGTCCGCAGAGAGGCTTAACCTGAGACGCCCTTGTCCCACCTAGGGCAGGGAATTAGCGGCAATTATTGACACAACAAATGAAGAAACCCTTTATCAATATAATTCCCATCCAACCCACTATACTAATAATTTCTAACTTTCCACAAGAATTTGCCTTTAGTAAGTCAAAAACATCTCGTGCCTCTCATGGTTGGAGGGCTGTTGTGGCCGGAGGAACCTACACAGGCAGGCTAGATAACCTTCAGAGGAGTCCAGTAAGTTGAAACACTCTAGTCACGCCCAGGAATTTTTACTGCCTTGGAGCTGCACGTTTACTCCTTCTCGGAGAGAGACGGTTATGGGGGAGAGCCCCCCGTAGGTGAGAGTACAGGACAGACTCTGGTTTTGGGGTTAGGTGTTCTGGAGCGGGGGAATTTCCTGAGACTTGATCACACCTTTGCGTATGCTGAAGCCCCCTTCCTCATGACCTTTGCCATGGGCGGAGTTCCTCACGCTGGCCCCCAACAAGCATCTCCAAAACTTTCCTTATTAAAACATCACCATTTTGATTTCTTTCCGAATCCAAATATTTTAAACTATGTTAATTAATTCCATCCCCTTTAACCACTTTCCCCATATTGTTGGTCTTACTTTAATTTTTAGAGTTCACATTGACACTGCTTTTAACACCCCACAAGGAAGCTCCCCGTGTTTGGGGTCCCTTCCTGCTTAACAGCTGACCCTTCAGAGACATAGAGGAAGCCAAGAAAATGGTTGGGTCTTTAATTCACTCCCACATTGTGATTCATAAATTTGATAAATTATATTTGGACAAGCTCAGATCATCATGTGTCTTATGTTCTTTAAAGTCAAACTTTGTAACACACTCTACCTTATATGCTAGTGACCTTGCGTGACAGCAATAGCGACATTAGTGACTGTTGAAAATGCCATTTAACAACAGCAAAAAAACTAAAAATCTTTATGAAAGGTAATAAAAGTTAATTTTCACAGACACTTTTCAAAATTAAACAGTTGAGACACCTTACATTTTCCTCATAATTCTAAAAATAATTAGATCACAATGTGGATTAATTTCTTGTCACATTTAATTTCTTAGACAAAAACTGTTTAAAAAAAAAAATCCCCGAATGAAACCATTCAGACGATGTTGCCCCATCCCCCTCCCTTTCCCCCACTGCATTTTTCTCTATAAAGATAAAGATTAGGCCTGCTAGAATTAGGATTGCAAACCAAGATGGGGTTTTTTCCATCTGGTAGCTCATTTTCTTTAGAGAAAAGGTCATTAAACAATCAAACTTTTGATTAAGAAAGAAATCCTCACATTGACTCCTTATGATATTTTGGGTAATAGACTTGACTTGCTCAAAAATCTTGTTTTCAAGAGCCCCAAGTGGAAGAACATTATAGTATCGTGGCAGCCATAATGGGCTCTTAAACCACAGTACCCTCGTGGTCACTTAGAAAGACCCGGGTTCTGATCCCAGCTGCACCATCCACTCCCTGGTGACTAAGTGCCCTTGTGCCTCTGAGCCTTGGTTTCTGCGCCTGTAAATGTGAGATACTAGCACCTCCTCGTCGGTTGCTGTGAGGATGAAATGAGACGATCAGTGTAAGGCGCATGGCACGGGTCAGTGTCCAGTCTATTTAAGAAAACCACCCTGGGGACGCCAGCTTGACTTTCAGGACAGGACAAAGCATTGTCCACCTGGCATCAAATGAAGACTTCGAGGTAATGAAATGGCTTTGAAACAGAGAAGGATTCAGACTTTGGGTGCCCTTTGAACCCCAGGCTCAGGGGGGGTTACGGGACACTTGAGACAAGCAGGTGGTGACTGTTTCCGAGTCGTCTCCTGTACTTCATGGGAACTGTGTGACCCTTGACCCCTGCCCCTGGCCTCTCACCTGCGTGGAGATGCTCCTCCAAACAGGGCCCTGGTTGGAGGTGAGAACGAGGAGCCTGCGTGGGGGCCTGGTGCTGAGGGGCACCTGGGGAAAGCCTCAGCAGCTTGAAGTGGGTAGCACGGGGCTGGGGGCAGTGGTCGGGAGGCGGGCACCACCTTGAAGGATGTTGAGCCTTATCACGGACCGAAGTTGGGAGCTGGGGGTAAAGCCAGAAGCCGGGGTCCCTCGAGCCTAAAGGGAAGAAAGGATTTCATACCCCGCTCACTCCTTGTCCACCACTTTCCTTGCCTCCCCTTCTTGGGCCACCATGCCTTCCTTTACAGCCACCAGGCCCCACGCAGGCTGGTGCAGCCTGAGCCTGGAGCCAGGCATCAGAGTCCGGACCCTCACTCTGCCTCTGGTTGCCACTCACAGATCACGATCCCTTTGATTCTCCATTTACTAATCTGTAGGAGGGGATGAATGCATACCATTGATTCTACAGACGGGTGCGGAAGATTAAACACAAAGTTCTCAGTAAGCACTAGCTCTTCTAAAACTTTGAGAAACAGTGATTTCCTGATGTACAGGGTGCGCCAGACAGGCGTGGAAGTAGGAGGCTCAGCAGGGAGGGAAGCCACCCCACTGTCCTCCAGGAGAAAGGACAGTTCCTTTCAGTTCAGTCGCTCAGTCGTGTCTCTTTGCGACCCCGTGAACCGCAGCACACCAGGCCTCCCTGTCCATCACCAGCTCCCGGAGTTTACTCAGACTCACGTCCATCAAGTCAGTGATGCCATCCAACCATTTCATCCTCTATCGTCCCCTTCTCCTGCCTTCAATCTTTCCCAGCATCGGGGTCTTTTCAAGTGAGTCGGCTCGTCACATCAGGTGGCCAAAGGATTGGAGCTTCAGCTTCAGTCCTTCCAATGATTATCCAGGACTAATTTCCTTTAGTTTTGACTGGTTTGATCTCCCTAAAGTTGAAGGGACTCTCAAGAGTCTTCTCCAACACCACAGTTCAAAAGCATCACTTCTTCGGCGCTCAGTTTCTTTATAGTCCAACTCTCACATCCATACATGACCACTGGAAAAACCATAGCCTTGACTAGATGGACCTTTGTTGGCAAAGTAACGTCTCTGGTCAGATCTCAATCAACAGCGATGTGGAGAGGAGGTGCATGGAGCTGCTCGAGTATATTAGGAAGGGCTGGGAGGGCTTCCCGTAGAGCGTGACGGCTTCTGCATGTGAATCCAGGAGGGAGGCCTGGCCCAGCATTAGCTGGACCAGAACTTTTATCTGCTTTATGAAGGGAGTGTCCATCAGGGTAGACATGCCTATACATTCCCAGTGAAAATGGGGGTGTTCTGGGAAATGATACTGATGGGGCCACGGTGCAAGAATGACTCCCCCATAGGAGATCTAAGCTAGGGGAGATGTAAATATTCTGGTTAGCCTATGTCAGGGTGAACCAGAGGGTGAGAGGATTCTTCAGGTGACAGTCGAGAGCTATAAATTCAGTATTGACCTGCGGCTACCACATGCCTGGTGCAAAGGCTTCACTGTCCCACAGCCAGTCCCCTTACCCAGTCCATGTCAGCCAGTCTCCCCACCAGGCACCCTGTGCCTCAGTGGATCCATTCGCTGTTTCTCAGACCTGCGGAAACGCCCTGGTCTCTGTAGCTTAGACAGCTCTGTGTCCTCTCCAGACACTTCCCAAACTCTCCTTTGTCGCTCAGTTATGCCTGACCCTTTGCGACCCCGTGGGCTGAGCATGCCAGGCCACCCTGTCCATCACCAACTCCCGGCGTTTGTTCAGACGCAAGGTCCATCAGGCTGGTGAACTCTCCTTACCCAAAGCAGAACTGGCCGCTGGATGGTCTAGCTCCTGCCAGCCCTCCCCTTGTCCAGCTGTCTCAGCAGGCCAGGGCCAATGGAGGCCAGGAGATGTCTCCTTGTGCCTGGGAATACAGTGGCACTCAATTAATTTCCGCAAAGTGACTTGACTCTCTTTGACCATTCCTGTATCTCCAATACTGTGTAAAGTAAAGCCTGAGTTTTCTTTTTCTTTTTTTTTAAAGATGATTTTTAGAAAGAAAATACCTTCTGTTATGTTACCTCCTTCTGAAAAGACTGGCTTCCAAATCTTTAATTTGGTAACATATTTCCTTATCCTAAACCCTCCCCTTGTCTGAACTCTGAATACATTCTTGGCACTTTGTAGAGGTCAGTAATGCTCTGGTCCCAAACTCTTCCCATCTATGTACATGTGTAGACAGAGGCGTGGAAAAGCCCCATGGATCTTTAGGACAGTTTGACTCACTCAGGAATGATTTTTGAGATTTTTTTGCAGGGTCAGCCATCTGGCCCCCTGGTACCAGGGGCAGTCTGGTGTCTCCCAGCCTCCTGTCCCCTCTTTTAGCTGGGTGACCGCTTGCTCCTGTGGTCACATCCAGCCCCCAGCCCCTCGAGCCCTTCTCCCATTGAGCCCACCTCTGGTTGGTTACAGTGGGCGGAGCAGAGGGGGTGTGGAGGATGGAGAAGGAAGGGAAGGGGCTCCTAGCGGCGGGGTGTCAGGGCATCTGGGGGGGGACCGCTGGAATCTGGAGGTGCACGAGCAGGCCCACTCATCTCCGGATGGGTGCAATGGTGGATGGAGAAGGAGGGGGCTCCCAGCGGAGGGCCGCCGGGGCTTCTGGGGGCGCTGCTGGAGTCAGGAGGTGAGAGCAGGACAGCTGCTCGGCGGCTATTTCTGATGGCCCCGCCGACAGATGGGGCCAACGTGTCTGGCTGGCAGAAGCCGGGGGGCGGCGCACCCAGCGGGCTCCCTGTTTAGCTTCGTGACACACACGCAGCCCAACTGTGAGAGCCCACTCTGCGTGGGGACACCTGGTCACGTCTGCCTCCGCCAGACGGCGGGGGAGAACACTGACATTTCTCAGTGGGAGTGGAAAATGGCCGCAGGCTTGAGGCTCCAGCGGAGCCCTGAACTGATTTCTCCCTGCTGCTTCCCCTCCTTTGCTCAACTTCCAGGGCTTCCCATCGGAGCAACTGGCGTCGCCCCGCCCCAGCCCTGCACCCTGGGTCTGGACCTGATTGTCGTGAGGCCTTAGAGGGAAGAGGGAAACAGAGGTGGCCTTTTCTCCCAGCCCAGCAGCAGCAAAGACTGGAGATTCTTTTCTTTTTTATTTAAACTGAGGGTGGGAATGCAAACTGGTACAGCCTCTATGGAGAACAGAGTGGAGGTTCCTTAAAAAACTGGAAACAGAACTGCCATGTGACCCAGCAATCCCACTGCTGGGCATACACCCCGAGGAAACCAGAATGGAAAATGGAGATGCTTACAAGGCCCGCTAAGCTGCAGGGAACAGCGCTGGCCACTCTCTCGGAGGGGAGGGAGGTTAACAGCGCGGTGCCTTTAGGGGTCCGTTTGGGGACCACTGTCATTTAATATGTTTATTATTGATTCGGAGGAGCGAGGGGATAGTAAGTTAGTGAAGGCTGCGGAGGGCACCAGGTTATTTCACTTAGTAAACACTGCGGAGACTTGTAGAGAATTCAGGAAGGATTTTCCTCGGAGTTAAAAGAAATTAGAAATGAATACGTCTTGTTAGATGATGTACTCCATCCCAGTGGGCCAGCATGGATTGGTTGCCAACAATAGAAGATATTTCCCAGAGTTTAATTCAACCTCAATTTTCAAATGCCCTGAGTGTGTTCACCTTCCCCCTCAGGAACATGGAAATTCGGTTTCCTCTCTAATGCCTGTCTCAAATTTCATTTTTAAAAATTCTGTCTCTTACTCCTCACAGCTCTAGCAGGGGGGTGGGTGTGCCTTGTTGGATTCTCAGTATTTTGCCTCCTACACAGCACGATAAAAGCGGACCCTTAACTTCCTCCTAGCCATTTCTGCTCCAAAGTATTTCTTTTATCTTTTCTTTAGCCATTTTGCCATTATTCACTTTTCTTGGTCCCCAAATCTTGGTAGCTACTTCACCTCCTAATTTCCCTTTCAGGCCCCCAAAGTAGTCTGGTTCCAGGCCTGGCAGGTTGTCCTGATGGCCCCATTTCTTCCAGCTCCAGAGGAAGAAATTATTGGAAATTTTATACAAATATGTATTTATGCAAATATTTGTTTATATATCTGTCTAATAAAATGGCCTGTGGTTGAGGCTCAAAGTCCTAGAAGCCAAGTGAATATATTGAAAATTCATTTCCAACTTGCCATCTAGGTCCTCAAGTTCCAGGTACTTCTCCAGTTCTCTGTGTGGGTTGGCACACTATCCCCCAGTGAACTGGTTTACAGTTTTCGATTCNCAAGTGAATATATTGAAAATTCATTTCCAACTTGCCATCTAGGTTCTCAAGTTCCAGGTACTTCTCCAGCTCTCTTTGTGGATTGGCATACTATCCCCCAGTGAACCGGTTTACAGTTTTCGATTCTCAGAGCAGGGATCTCTAGGCCCCAGTGAGGTTGCATGGAGTATTTCTTGTTTAAAATATTCTTGAACACGTTGAGAGATAGAGCAGCTTTGATGAGACGTGGCTGCTAAAATGAAATACATTTTTTAAAAATTTGATACAGTAGCTTGTTTGACTACATTAGGAACATGGGTAGACATGATCTGAGGAAGAGGATAACGTGTAATGGACAATGCCTGCCAAGGCAATGAAGGAGACCCTAACTTTTTACCCTATTTTCAATCAATTTTTCCCCATTTCGTAGAATCTTCCTATTTGCCCCCCCTCCCTCCTGCCCTTGTGTATAATCACTTATTGAATTGCCTGCTCCACAGTATAGACAAGGAGGAGACAGCGCTGGAGAAGCTGCATGGAAAAAATTCTTCCAACTATGTTATTATTTAGAGACTTTTTATAAAGCTTTAATTCTAGCAAAGCAGGCTTCTACTTGGAGGTCTCCTTGTATTGCCTGCTCTTGTCTGAGAGGAAATTTTGTCTTCCNGTCTAATAAAATGGCCTGTGGTTGAGGCTCAAAGTCCTAGAAGCCAAGTGAATATATTGAAAATTCATTTCCAACTTGCCATCTAGGTCCTCAAGTTCCAGGTACTTCTCCAGTTCTCTGTGTGGGTTGGCACACTATCCCCCAGTGAACTGGTTTACAGTTTTCGATTCTCAGAGCAGGGATCTCTAGGCCCCAGTGAGGTTGCATGGAGTATTTCTTGTTTAAAATATTCTTGAACACGTTGAGAGATAGAGCAGCTTTGATGAGACGTGGCTGCTAAAATGAAATACATTTTTAAAAAATTTGATACAGTAGCCCAGGGTAAATACATGGATCATCAGAGAAGGTTAAAGGCAGAGAAATCTTAAAGGTCATCTTATTTTTTTGTGTGCTTTTAAAATCATTTATTAATTTTCATATTACAATTATTTTTCCCAAGCGCAAGTTGGTACACGTATGATTTATAGAAAATCTAACCCAGATTTCAGTTTAAGCAATTATAAATGGTTTCCAATCTACGATGGTTTTTGATTCTATGATGGTGCGCAGTCAGTAAGCATCCGTTAAAGACAACATCACATTTTGAATTTTGCTCTTTTCCATGGTATCTGAGGACAGAAGGAGCAAAACTTGCCCACTGCACTAGGAGGTATCTTGAGACTAAAGAATGGGGCAGGCAGGCAGCGCCCTGTAATCAGTGGATTCATTTATTACGTGGTAATTTACAGAGTAGAATCAAGTGGATGGTGACCCAGAGCTGTACTTCACATCTCCTAGGGGCCATTGTGACAAGTGTGTGTTCACCTAGGCTGCGGGGGAATGTGCTTGCAGGCAGCAGGTGCATTGCTAAGTCAAGGTTTATGATGGAGACTCATCTCACAGGTGTCAGGAATATATCAGTGAAGGTCTTAAAGGTCATTTTAATTACCCCTTTGGTTTCTCAGAGCTGTTTTGGAGAAGCACAGGTTTAAACTCCCTGCTTGAATGGGTGAAACAAGTCCAGCAACTCATTCTCGAGTAGGGGAATCAAGAAAAAATTTGACACATGGGAATTTAAAAATGGCCACCTTGTAAATACTTGCAGTAGTACAACTGTAAGTGGAACTTGCAAGCTTGTTTAAAGTGCAGCAGGAGACCTCAGGTCATTTATGTCTCTTACCAAGTGAGTCCTTTTCTCCCTGGAAGCACACCTTCTCTCTCTCTTTTTCATTTAGTTTTATTCTAGAGTATAGTTGATTAACAGTGTTGTGTTCAAGTGCACAGCCAAGTGATTGCTTTACATACACACTTGTCTATTCTTTTTGAATTCTTTCCCCATTCAGGTTATTACAGAGTATCGNCTCTTTTTCATTTAGTTTTATTCTAGAGTATAGTTGATTAACAGTGTTGTGTTCAAGTGCACAGCCAAGTGATTGCTTTACATACACACTTGTCTATTCTTTTTGAATTCTTTCCCCATTCGGGTTATTACAGAGTATCGAGCAGAGGTCTCTGTGCTATACAGTAGGTCCTTGTTGAGTATCTCTTTTAAATATAGTAGTGCGTACATGTCAGTCCCAAACTTCCAGTCTGTCCCTTCGCCCCTCCCTTCCCCCAGGAACCATAAGTTCATTCTGTAAGACTGTGAGTCTCTTTCTGGTTTGTAAATAAGTTCATTTGTATCATTTTTTAAATACTCCACATATAAGTCATGTCATATGACCTTTCTCTCTCTCTGACTTACTTCACTCAGTATGATAATCTCTAGGTTCACGCGTGTTGCTTCAGATGGCATTATTTCATTATTTTTATGGCTGAGTAATATGTCCGTGTGTATATGCACCACATCCTCTGTATCCACTCGTCTGTTGATGGCCACTTAGGTCGCTTCTGTATCTGGGCTATTGTAAACATTACGGCAGTGGACACTGGGGTGCATTTGTCTTCTCAAGTTATGGTTTTCCCAGGTATGTGTCTAAGAGTGGGACTGCTGGGTCATATGGTAGTTCTACTTTTAGTTTTTTAAGGAACTTCGTACAGTTCTCTGTTGTGACTTCACCAGTTTACATTCTCACCAACAGATAGAAGGGTTCCCTTTCCTCCCCACTCTCTCCAGCATTTATTATTCGTGGACTTTTTGATGATGCCCACTTCTGGCTGGTGTGAGGTGATACTGCATTTTTATTTCGATTTGCATTTCTATAAATTGTAACGCTGAGCATCCTTTCGCATGCCTTTAGACATCTGCATGTCTTCCTTGGAGAAGTGTCTGTTTAGATCTTCTGCTCATTTTTTGGTTGCGTTTGCTTTTTACAAACAGGCACTTGAGCTATTTGTAAATTTTGAAGATTAATCCCTTGTTGGTCACACTGTTTGCAAATGTTTTCTCCCCTTCTGTGGGTTGTCTTTTCCTTTTGTTTCCTTCTCGATATGAGTGTGCAGGTTTAGGAGGGGACATGTGAGGAGCTTTGCGGGAAGCATAGGGGACTAGCCCAGCCAGCTGGCTCAGCCTAATCAACAAGGGCAATTATGGGGCAAGACGTCACATCAGGTCATTCTCACATCAAAAGTGAATAAATTAAAAAACCATTGTCAACAGTAAGTTTTGGTGATGGGTTAATAATAGAAAATGTGTCTTCTTATCTCCTGAAGTACTTCCCAGGTTCCATCTCAGTGTCTATCTCTGTAGGAAACACTTGCTAGCTGCTGTGACATGCCTCTGCTATCCAGGACCGAGGTCCTCGCTCCTCCAGCTAGTGGGAGTACAGGCTGAGGCGCTGGCTGACCCCTGTCCTCTGCCTCAAGCCAGGAACTAGCCCGGGCTGGAGAGAGCTGCCTCGCCCCAAGCAAGCCAGTCATCCTGAGATGACTTATCCTGAGAGCACTCCGCAGTAAACTCCCTCCACACTGCTTCTCACAGAGTCTGCTTCCTGGGGAACCTGACCAGGGCAGATGTTTAGGACAGATACTATGACCCCCACTACAAAAGCACAGGACTGGAGGCTCAGATCAGCCAAGCACTCATGTTTGCGGTTTAGTTACATATCTCTGCCGCTCCAATCAACAACCGTCAGAATGCCTGGAACACCTTTTAAAACACTTGTATGCCCAGGGTCATACCCAGCTCTATCGACTGTTGGCTGTAGTTCTCAGTGAATATGTTTTGAAAAGCTTCCCAGGTGACTCTGAGGGATGTCCTTGTTTGAGAATACCTGGGAAGAAAGATCCAATGTTTCTTATGCGTTATTTCCCACCCCATCCCCCAGCACTTAAGACAACGCCTGACCTCTGACAGCGCTCCATAAATGCTAAGTTAATGAATGAATTCCCCAAAGTCACAGAGGGGCTCATCACAAAGCCCTGGGACTGAGACCCATGGCTTCCAGCGCTGGAAGTTTTTTTTTTTTTAACCACACTGTCTTAGCAATATCTTAATCATAACTCCTTTGGCAATTGTTTGTTGAACTTAAAATTCCTCTTGGCCATGGCAACAAAAATAAAACCACACAGAAAGCTGCATACTAATGGACTCTGTTAATAATTTGACCACCAAATTATATCATACCCTCTCCACTGCCATCCCCCACTGAAGAGTCAACAAACGTGCTGGAAAGATGATGGATACGCATATTAGTCTCTGGTTGTAATGAACACATCCATTATAACAGCAACAGCAACTGCAGTGGGGATTATGTGCTTGGCGAAAACATCTCCAGCGCCTTGTAAACACCTCAACCTTCTGGAAGCCCCCCTGTGGGCCTATTTACTACCTCTAGGATGCAAGGTAGCTACCGTCTAATTATACACAACTGGCTTGGTTAATCCTGTATAATAATAATTAAAAACAATTCATATATTTTTTTCTTTTTCTCTCTTTATTAACTTTAAACTTTTAAAAGCCTCCAAGGTCCCTGTAGAATCAAAAGCTTATTAAAATATCAAGACACGCGAGCCTTTTCAAGTGCATATTATTACATTTGTTTTTGTTAACATGACAAGGCCCGAAAGAAACTCAGCAGACTTTTGTAGATCAAAACAAAGGCAGTTGTGAGAGAAACTGGAGCGCCTGTGCAATGTCACCCAGAGTCACAAAGAAAACAGCCGGCCCCAGGAGCCTGCCTGCGCAGCAAGCCAGGTGGCCGGGGCCGGCAGGGGACAGGACCGGCATCTGGGAGAGCGTCCCAGCTCACTGCCAGGAACCCACGGCCCGTGGGGACCACCCCCGGGGAGGCCTCCTGGGCTCCAGGGGCTTCTAGCCACCTTGGCTACCTGACCTGTGGAGCCCTGGAGTCAGATCCAGCCCGTGCAAGAGAGGTTGCTGCAAAGTCCCAGTGAACAGGGGAAGGAGGCCGCTGCTTGGCCCATGGGAAGATGAAAAGGTGGGTTGCATCCAAAAGCCCGCGTGCACGTCCTGGGGCCATCGATGAGATGAACGTGCTGCAGCCTCCCATGGGCCTGCTCTCCAGGCCACAGGCTCCCCTTCCTTGATTCTCTTCCCCTTTGGAAACCGCCCTTTGCCTTATTTCACCTCCGTGGAGGCTTGGGAGGTGGGGGTTGGGGCTAAGCTGTGTTCTCAGTGTGACTGATTGGGTCGCTGGCCTCCCTGGGGTGGCCTGGGGCCCCAAAGACTCTTGGCTTAGCCCAGGTAAGGCCAATTACTAATTCCTGAAGTGGCCCCCTCTTATTCCCCAACCAAGAAAGAAGTGCGTATGTTCTGTGGAGTACCCGAGCATTAGAGGGAGAGGGTTGGAGTTGTGGGGAAGGGAGAGATTCCCTTGCTTATCCAAACTCACTAATTAGCACTAAGTAATTTTAATTGGTCTCAAGAAGCAGAGGAGAGTGTGACTCCACACAGGCCATACCCAGGCAATTGCTGTTCTTACCCAAGCAGTGATGTTATCTGCCTGAGCACTTTCTGGGGTCAGGCCCTGTGCTGGGTGTTTTACAAATGGTAACCTCCCACTCGAGGCAGGGAACCGAATGTAGCTCAAATCCATGTCCCCAGTATAGCAGTTATGCTTAGTACATGTTTATTAAATGGATTAACTCACTTATAATCCTCACAGTAACTTCAAGGAGGCATTAAAAGTCCCATTTAGCAGATGCAGAAAGTGAGGCTTGGCAGTTTGCCCAGGGCCTCGCTTCAGTGACTTTCTTCCCTTGGGTCTCACATCACCACCCTCTCTGGGTTTCTGTCCCCCTCCTCCTTTACCCATCCCTCCTCTTCTGCCTGACCTCTCCATTTCGGAGTATCTTCTTTTCTAAATGTGCTCCATTGGAAATCTCACTGAACCCCGGGGCTTGAAATGCTGACAACTCCTCCCTCTCTATTTCTAGCCCAGACGTCTCCCACACTCCAGACTTGGATCTCCTACTGCTGTGCGGCATCTCTTCGTCTCCGTTTGGAGGTCTTTGAGATATTTCAATCTCAGTGTGTTGAAAATTAAAGTCCTGATTCTCCTCCACCAACTTTACTTTGCGTGATGCCCCCCCAACCCAGGGATGGCAGCTGTACCCTTCCTGTGACTCAGGCCAAAAACAGAGGCATCCTCCCCGGCTCCTCTCCTTCTCTTGTACCCGTCCACCCTCTGTCCTCAGCTCTTTAATGTTCACCCTCTGGTCTGAGCTGTCAGTATCTCTTGCCTTAATTATTATAGCAGCTACTGCTCTCCCTGCATCTAGCCTTGCCCCCCTCGACCCCCGCCCCCGCAATACTGCAGCTCGATCATGCCAGTCCTTTGCTCACAATCCTACAACACACACCATTTAATCCCAAATTCAAAAATCTTTCAAAAACCTACAGTGTCCAACATGACCTACCACTCTCCCTTAGCTGCTAGGTCATTTTTAAGTTCTCCCCTGATGCCGTCAACTCTAGCCATCCCACCCCCCACCTTTGTTCTGGCTATTCCGTCTACCTAAAATACACTTCATCCAGAAATTCCCAAGGCTAACTCACATGCCTTAACTCCTAGTGCAGATCCTACTTTTTCAGCGATGCTGCCAGGATGGTGCAGCTTAGTCAACAAGTACGGAAGTTGGGAGTGTATAGGAATTTTTTTATAGCAGCTTGTCATTGTCGCAGTGTCCCTGTATGGGGTCTCTTGAGAGAACGTCGGGAAGCCCAGGTACTGGGCTCTTGGGGGTGAGTCACATGTGTGTGCCAGCTTGCTCCCTAGTTCTGCACAGTAGAGGCAAACACCCACCCACCACATATTGAAATATAAAAAGCTACTTCCCTGTCACAGTAAATTTGGGAAGAACTGGATGTTCCAGAGAGTACATGAGTGTCAGGGAGACGGTTCAGTGTTACGCTGGGACTTCAGGCTGGGAAAGAATTCTCTCTGTTGTCTCCAGATGACCTGACAAGGTGACTTTCAAGCACCTACAGGCTTTTCCTTCTCTCACTTTATCCTAGACTTTTATTCTCATTTTCCCCTGGAAGGTTGTATGTGATCCACTCGTTAACTTGGAGAGAGGAAGGGGAGAGAGAGAGCTAGGGAGACAAAGAACACAGCTGCTGAGCTTGACAGCTGCTGCCTCTGTTACTGAAACTGGGAATTAACCGAATTGGAGAGATTGGATGGAATTAGCAAGCTGTTGGATGGATCTCCAGGGAGCTGCCTCCCTTTGAGCTGGTGGGGGTGGGGGGTCGGGGGAG
>SJYW01018179.1:306400-345288 GCA_006410735.1 Raphicerus campestris
TTGGCCGGGCGAGGGAGTGCCACCCTCAGGGGCGGGGGGCCGGCCAGGGAGGGCGGGCCCCCCTGGGGGGGGGGGGGGGGGGGGGGGGGGGGGGAGGAGGACCAGGGTAGGAAGCTCCCTGAAGACCCCATGGGTGAGTGCTCAGCCCAGTTCAGCCTGAGCAGCAATCAGACCCCCAACAGTGAACTCAGGGGCTCAGTCTCCCCAGCTCTGCCCCCTCCTCAGACTCTGCAGCTTCCCCCCCGCCCACCACAGGCGTTTTCTGCCTTGCCTTCTATCACCTGTGGTAAAGCAGTTATCTTGATCAGGGAAGCATGAAGGGCTCTGACATTTTAATTATCATCTGTCTCCTTGAACAACGCGAATAAGAGGAAAAACAAATCCCCCAAGAGCCACCCGCTGGAGGGCTTTGCCAGGCCTCGTTTTACCCTGCCCCTTGGTGTATGCAGCTAAGTAGGGTCCAGGCCATGAGTCACAGAAAGAAAGAGAGCGAGGGAAACGCGATGCCGTGTGGGGCCTGCGGAGCAGAGCTGAGGTGGCCGGGAGGCTGGGTGCATGGGCGTGGCGAGCGGGCCTCACCACGGCCCCCTGGCCAGGTGCTTGCGCGGGTGGCAAGCAAACCGCGTGGTCTCTCTGCCTCTCCCTCCCGAGCAGGTCAGCACTCAGGCCGCAGGCAGTGGGCAGCAGGTGCTTTTCATGGGCTCTGCTTACCGGCATCTTACCAGTGTTCATGCATCTTTTACTCTCCTCCTTTCTCTGTGTGGTCCCAGAATTATGCTCCCTTTCTCCTCCCAAGAGTTTCTACAGCCTCATCCCTGTGACTATATGTTACACTGCAAAGGGACATTAAGGTGCAGATGAAATTACGATGGCTAGTCACCAGCTCAGTTCAGTTCTGTCGCTCGGTCGTGTCTGACTCTCCGCGGCCCCATGGACTGCAGCACGCCAGGCCTCCCTGTCCATCACCAACTCTCAGAGTTACTCAGACTCATGCCCATCAAGTCACTGATGCCATCCGCTCATCTCATCCTCTGTCGTCCCCTTCTCCTCCTGCCTTCAATCATTCCCAGCGTCAGGTCTTCACATCAGGGAGTCAAAGGATTGGAGTTTCAGCTTCAGCATCAGTCCTTCCAACGAATATTCAGGACTGATCTCCTTTAGGATGGACTGGTTGGACCTCCTTGCAGTCCAAGGGACTCTCAAGAGTCTTCTCCAACACCACAGTTCAAAAGCATCAATTCTTCGGTGCTCAGCTTTCTTCGCAGTCCCACTCTCACATCCATACATGACCACTGGAAAAACCATAGCCTTGGCTAGTCACCAAGCGTCATCAAAAGTGGTAGAGGGAGGCAGGAGAGGTCAGAGGGATACAGGGTGAGTAGCCACTCCCCTAGACTGCTTTGAAAATGGTGGAGGGAAGTTACTGGGCAGCAAGGCACTCAGGCAGGCCCAAGAGACCAGAAAAAGCCAGGAAAGGATTGTTTGTCGGTTGGTTTGTTTTCAGGATTCTTTCCCACAGCTTCCAGCAGGCACGTCCTGCCAACACCTTGGTTTCAGCCTCAGGAAGCCCATGTCAAACTTCTGGACTCCATAACTGTAAGATAATAAATTTGTGTTGTTTCAAGTCGCTGGATTCGTGGTCATATGTTACAGCAGCAATAGGAAGCTGAAGTGCATCTCACTCTGTCTGGTACTTATAGAGCTGTGTGAAGGCCAGGCTCTTATTTAATTGTCACTGGACATCCAGAACATGCTCACTGAGCTCCTGCTGTGTATTTAGCATCGTTCCAGGGTCTTCGGAAGAGTGGGAGGAATGCAGGACTCTGTTCACTGGGACTTACCATCTAATGGGAGAAAATAGACACATATGCATGAAATTCATGATACAAAGTGGATGACAAGCTATAGGAAAGAAGAGGGTGTTTGCTATGGGGATACGGGTTTGAAGGGCTGGCTAGGATCTGGATATTTCACAGATTTGACATTCATATGAAAGAATTATGCGTGTTTCATGATGTGCAATTGAAAGAATGCAGGTGGTTTGACTTTCTACCTTTATGACTGGCAGAGAAAGACAATAGTAGAACTGAAATTGTTTTCTAACTCTGTTGCTTCTTAACTGTCAGCTCTACGATACATTACTTTATCCTCTTCATCTATAAAATGTGGAAATACCGGATTTTATATGGATTAAGTAAGACATGACCTATGAAAGCACTTTGTAAACTATCAAAATACATAAAAATAAGCTCCCCCCCACTCTGATCTCTTTTGTAAAAGTTAGTAGCTTATACTACCATCTTCAATAGTTAGGCATAAAAACTGATGCCAGCAACTTTGGGCTTTATCCAGGGACTGTCAGATAAAGACTTTGGGGTGCTTTTGGAAAATTGTTAACTACAAATGAATACCTCCTCTCCTAAATGCAACACGTCTCTGTAAACACCAGAACAGGGTAGCTTCTGGAAGAGAACTTTGGGGAAGTAAGAACTGTATTCAATATCCTATAATAAACCATATGGAAAAGAATGTCTATATATGTCTAACTGAATCACTTTGCTGCACAGCAGAAATTAACACAACATTCTTAATCAACTATACTTCAGTACCGTATCCTTAAAGATGAAAGAAACCATTTGCTTAGGATCACAGGGTAAGCGATGTACAGTACAAAGCAGGAAAAGGCAAGGTTCATGATTCTCTCTAGTTCTGAGAGACCCACTTCCTGAGTTCTGGGACTTCAGGACAACATCCACTGTACATAAAAGCTCTCTGGGAGGTGCACGAGTATATCCAGTATTAGGAGATTAGCGTGGGTTTTGACAAGGAAGTACCCAGGAATCCCCAGGGACTCAACTCTGAGACAGTGTCTGGTCTGACATTTATTTCTAATTTTCTCTGGTCTAAGACCATCCAGCTCCATAGACCAGCAGTCATCCTCTGACCTTCCCAGGGATCCCAGCCCACCCCGTAAGGTCATCACAAGGAACAAATGAGCTGGGGCTGCAGAAAAGCTTTGCAAACTAGAAAACAAGGCCTCTCAAAGTGTGATTTCAAACCAGCAGCAGCAGCGTGACCTGATAGAAATGCGGATCCTCGGTGTTTCCACCCCACCCCACTGAGTTGGCAACTCTGGGGGTGAGATCTAGCACTTTGTGCTTCAATAAGCCCTCCAGGGCATGCCGGTGCCTGCGGGTGGTTTAAGAACCACCTCTGCCCACTTGCAGGGCCTCCCTGGTGGCTCAGACAGTAAAGACTCGGCCTCCAATGAGGGAGACAGGTTCGATCACTGAGTCGGGAAGATTTCCTGCAGGAGGGCATGACAATCCACTCCAGTATTCTTGCCTGGAGAATCCCATGGACAGAGGAGCCCGATGGGCTACAGTCCATGGGGTCACAAAGAGTCAGACACAACTGAAGTGACTAACCCTCACTCACTGCCCACTTAGATTGTTGCTTCTTTTCCTGTGTGTTTCCTGGGACTTCTAGCTTGGAATATGCGACTCTCCCCTCTTAGGAAAGGTAACAGTCCTGCTTTGCCTGGGACTGTCCTGGTTTTACCTCTGGAAGTTTCTTGTTCCTAGAAAGCCCCTTACTTCCAGGATAATCAGGGTGTTTGGTCTCCCTGGAAATGATTTCTCTAATGCTGCCTGGAGCTCACTGCCTCCTCTCCAGCCGGCTCCCATCCGCTCTCAGCATTGCAGTCTGACTTCCAACCTTCACCTAGCCTGTTCTTGCCTATGGAATAGCATCTAGCCAGTGGAAGGCAAGAAATGAGCTTAGTACGAGACCGTACTGATTCAGTATCGACTCGAGCCAGCTAGCCATGTTTGCTCATTCATTTGTTTATTGTGTCTACACCCATACAACAAACACTGGGCAAGATGTCAGGGGTACAGAGATTGAGAGCTCAGCAACGTACTTAACCAGCTGTGTCTAAGCTTTCCTCTCTGAAATTACAACAAAAATCCTAGCAGCCTGTTCACTAGACTCTGAGGATAAAATGAAACCATAGATAAAAAGCGTGTACTTTGGTCCTGCACACTCGACAAACGCACGCTCCTTTTCACACCATGTCTCTGCTCTCTGGTTCCTCCTGCTGGGTCCCCACAGTCCAGCACTGGCCGTGTCACTGCAGCCCAGAGGTCTCGGTGTTTATGTATCTCAGTGCCCGCCCCACGACCCTGCTCGCCCGTCCTCCCTGTGGCCTCAGACTCACCAGTCCCTAAATGCTTATCTGGTTTCTATCTCTTCCTTTTGGGACCATATCCTCTGCCTTATTTGTCCTGCAAAAACCTTCACAAAGGACTTTCGATGTCAGTTGCTCCAAGAAGCCCTTCTTGACCTCCTTAAGTGAACAAGGAATATGGTTCTTAATCTATTTCACCGTCTGTCTTTTCATGTCTTGGGGGAATATGTGATGCTTATTCTAGTATCCTTCCAGGACCTGGCAGAGCGTAGGGAGGGAATCACACTAACGTGTTATTGCGAGGTAACATGAAAAGGGCAGTGGCAGAGAAAGGTGCAGGCCCCCGTGGGCAGAGAGAGGACCCTAGGATCATCTTTAGGGGAGACACTGAAGGTCCTCATCCAGGCGCTCCTGGATGAGGGTGCCTAGTGCCAGGTAGAATTTTACCAGGTGAAATGCATCAGATCACATGTTCTGGAAGGCCAGAAAGTGAAAGTGAAGTCGCTCAGTCGTGTTCAATTCTTTGTGACCCCATGGACAGTAGCCTACCAGGCTCCTTCGTCCATGGGATTTCCCAGGCAAGAGTACTGGAGTGGATGCCATTCTCTTCTCCAGGGGATCTTCCTGACTCAGGAATCAAGCCCAGGTCTCCTGCATTGCAAGCAGACGCTTTACCATCTGAGCCACCAGGGAGCCAGAACCAACTCAAATGCCTACAGGTGTGAGGAAGGCAACGTGTGAGGGAGACAGGCAATTTGTGAGCAGCCCTGCGGACAGAATGAGCACTGTTAAAAGTCTAAGGGAGGCAGGGCTCCAGCCCAGCGTTTCCTGGTGGACGTGCACGCCCTGCGTTGCCAACTTGTCCGCTTTTGCAAGAGGAGCCACAACTTCTGATCAGTTCCCCTCAAAGACGTTCTTCCCCACCCACACTTGGGCCTCCATGGCTCCACTGCCTGCTTCCTTGGTGCTGGTTATGAGGACTGGTGTGGCTCTCTGCTGAGTTTCTAGAAGGATTTACCCTGAAGTAACAAGGACTTGTAGAAATACAGCAGATTCCATCACCAAGGGATGGTGAGTATGTCAGTTCTCCTTATTACTTGTGATAATGATAGATTTACTTCTTGCTTGTGGCAAACGATGGGATGGTTTTAGTGATCCTGGTAGATGTACAAGGAATACACATACTTAATTTAAATGTGTGAATATTAGGATGAAGACCAGGCTAGAGGAATTCTTTTCTGAGCAATGCTGTGCATTAAAAAGTGGTACTATCTTCAGGACCTTCCATCCAAATGCAGAAGAACACGTCTTGTCAAGTGCACATGGGACACTCTCCAGGATGGACCACGTTTTGGGTCACAAATCAACCCTCAGTAAATTTAAGAAAATTGGAATTGTATCAAGCATCTTCTCCAACTACAATGCTATGAGACTAGATATCAATTGCAAGAAAAAAAGACTGTAAGAAACACAGACACATAGAGATTAAACAACACGTTTCTAAATAACCAACAGGTTACTGAAGAAATCAAAAGGGAAATAAAAAAATTCCTAGAAACAAATGACAATGAAAATATGACAACTTAAAACCTATGGGATGTGGCAAAAGCAGGTCTAAGAGGGAAGCTTATAGCAATACAATCCTACCTCAAGAAACAAGGAAAACATCAAATAGACAATCTAACTTTACACCTAAAGCAACTGGAAAAAGAAGAAGAAAGAAACCCCCAGAATTAGTAAAAGGAAAGAAATGATAAGAGCCGAGCAAAAATAAATGAAAAAGAAATGAAAGAAACAATAGTAAAGATTAATAACACTAAAAGCTGGTTCTTTGAAAAGCTAAACAAAACTGACAGACACTTAGCCAGACTCACCAAGGAAAAAAGAGAAAGGAATCAGATCAACAAAATTAGAAATGAAAAAGGAGGTTACAATAGACAATGCAGAAATACAAAGGATTATAAGAGACTATTATGAACAACCATATGGCAACCTAGACAGCATATTAAAAAGCAGAGACATTACTTTGCCAACAAAGGTCCGTCTAGTCAAAGCTATGTTTTTTTCCAGTGGTCATGTATGGATGTGAGAGTTGGACTATAAAGAAAGCTGAGCACCAAAGAATTGATGCTTTTGAACTGTGGTGTTGGAGAAGACTCTTGAGAGTCCCTTCGACTGCAAGGAGATCCAACCAGTCCACTCTAAAGGAGATCAGTCCTGGATGTTCACTGGAAGGACTGATGCTGAAGCTGAAACTCCAATTGTTTGGCCACCTGATGCGAATAGCTGACTCATTTGAAAAGACCCTGATGCTGGAAAAGATTGAGGGCAGGAGGAGAAGGGGATGACAGAGGATGAGATGGTTGGATGGCATCACTGACTCAATGGACATGGGTTTGGGCAAACTCCAGGAGTTGGTGATGGACAGGGAGTCCTGGTGTGCTGTGCTTCATGGGGTCACAAAGAGTAGGACATGACTGAACGACTGAACTGAATTGAACTGATATGGCAATAAAATAAATAACCTGGAAGAACTGGGCAGATTCTTAAGAAAAGTTCAGTCTTCCAAGACTGAACCAGGAAAAAATAGAAATTGTGAACAATCCAATCACAAGCACTGAAATTGAAGCTGTGATAAAAAATCTCCCAAAAAACAAAAGCCTAAGACCAGATGGCTTCACAGGAGAATTCTATCAAACATTCTGAGAAGAGCTAATGCCTATCCTTCTAAAACTCTTTCAAAAAATTGCAGAGGAAGGAATACTTCCAAACTCATTCNGTATGGCAAAACCAATACAATATTTTAAAGTAATTATCCTACAATTAAGATAAATAAATTTAAATTAAAAAAGAAAGCTTAAAAAAAGTCATAGCACAGAAATCATAGACTTCATAGCAATAAAACCAGTGTCATAAATAACGAGTGTAATAAATTGGAAAATTAAAAGTTAGTTGGCAAAAAAAAGTAAATGACAACTGAGACTATATAGATAGTTACTGTACATACATCTTCAAGAGCAGTTTTATAAACTTTCAGATGGTAACTTTTATTCATGTCTTATGAAAATAACTTGCCACCCTAGAGAACCAGACAGGATTATTTATTACTACCTACTGGAAATTAGCTGCTGCTGCTAAGTCGCTTCAGTCATGTCTGACTCTGTATGACTCCATAGACGGCAGCCCACTAGGCTCCTCTGTCCCTGGGATTCTCCAGGCAAGAATACTGGTGTGGGTTGCCATTTTCTTCTCCAATGCACGAAAGTGAAAGGTGAAAGTGAAGTCGCTCAGTCATGCCTGACTCTTAGCGACCCCACGGACTGAAGCCTATCAGGCTTCTCTGTCCATGGGATTTTCCAGGCAAGAGTACTGGAGTGGGTTGCCATTGCCTTCTCCGACTGGAAATTAGCAGATATCCTTTATTTAGTGAGATTTGAGACATCAACATTTCTTTCCCATCAGCATATCACTGGTACATGAAATTCTATCATTAATATTGCATGGCTGTGAGCTAATGCTCCTGGAGAGGGGATAACAGAATTAAGCTTCAAATAGTTATAACCCTTATATGAAAACATTTGTTTTGTCTTTTTCCTGGAAGTGATAAGAAGAGAGCAATTCCATACACGTAATTTAGGACGAAAGTCAGTGAGGGAGGAGGCACAGAACTAGGGGGAAGCAGCTGGAATTCAATACATGGAGGGTATATCTGAAGAATATATGCTCATGTATTTGGATGTAGAGGAGGATGGGCAGGAAATGATAGTCCAGAAGATAAATTGTAATTCCTTCACGCTCAGCTTTGCATAGAGCTCACCCCTGTCTGCAAGCGTCTACTGCCCTGACTTGTGTGTAAATAACCACAGCTAATTAGTGCAACTTACAAGTAGCAGTACATTTCACAAAACATCTCTGAATACTTCTCAAGTTTCTCTTTGTATCCTTAAGGGAGCAGTTGTTAGTAGGCATGTGGCTTGTGAAAGTGCCTTCCTTTCTCAGGTACAGTTTGAATGATGAGGAAACACTAGCAGAATACTGGCTATTTTGAGGGAAAGGAATATAACAACTGATGAGATAGCTATAGAAATACTTTTGTCTTCTTTAAGAGTTTAGACACTATTGATGTTCAGAATAAATGCTTGTCAGTTATGTGTGTGCATAATCTTAGAGGTGTGCTGCCACCATATCCTCGGAATGTGTTAACAGACACATTGGTCAGCTAAACATCTCATTCCACTTTGGAAGTGTGCTATTGGAGAAAAGAAGCATGGGTCTTGAAGTAAAATCAATGTCTGTGGATACAGGGCAGAATTCTTAAAAAGAGGATGGAAATTCTCCTGAGGAAGGCTGGAAAATTGAGACAATTTTAGGTGAGGACTGAGAGGAAAGAGCTCATCCTAAAGCAATTCGCTGAGAAGGTTTAATTCCTTGGATTTTTCCCTCTACCTCCCATGAGGTGGCAAACTATGAGAAAAGTCACAGTTAACATATAAATTTCAGTTTAACCTTATGACCTAACCTTATTTCTAAACTTCATAAAAATTCTGATCCATCTCTATGTGGTGGTGGTAAAGATAACATAGAGAGAAGGAAGTTAGGAAAGTAGACCCTGCCTCCACATCAGAGTTTCTTCTGCTGCCTGTGGAATATTACCCTCTACAGCAGATGACAGAATACTGTAACTGCTTTCTATGCCCACTGTCCCAAAGTTGACATGTCCACTGCAAGTTGACATGAGATATTCAGAGGGGCCTGTGATTGTCACAGGAAAGGCAAGGGGATATTTATAGAACAAAAACGAACTCAAAGCCACAGTCTGTCAACAGACTGAGGGTGTACATGTTTTTAAGAATAAAGAATGCAATGCATGGCATCTGAAGGAAGGCTGTGGAGTAGATGTTTTTCCTAGTGTTGGTTTGTGGGCTTCAGAAGCTCTAGCAGCTCTTGAGTCAATAGGAAGAATGAACCCCGCCCTTCAGTGTTATTGGTACTTTTGTTCTCAGTGATTGGAGCAATGGGCAGCCATACTTTCCTTGGTTCCCATGGCAGTGATCTAATTTTTGTCTTTTAATCCATTTAAGTATACCAACATGTATAATCTGGTCACTAGTAACAGAAAAATTCATTTGGGTTTCTCCTTAAAATGGGATTCAGTTCAGTTTAGTCGCTTAGTCGTGTCCGACTCTTTGCGATCCCATAAATGTGGCATGGAGAACCCAAAAGAACTTTTTGGCCAACCAAGTAATACTGATTATNCAGTGATTGGAGCAATGGGCAGCCATACTTTCCTTGGTTCCCATGGCAGTGATCTAATTTTTGTCTTTTAATCCATTTAAATATACCAACATGTATAATCTGGTCACTAGTAACAGAAAAATTCGTTTGGGTTTCTCCTTAAAATGGGATTCAGTTCAGTTTAGTCGCTTAGTCATGTCCGACTCTTTGTGATCCCATAAATGTGGCATGGAGAACCCAAAAGAACTTTTTGGCCCACCAAGTAATACTGATTATCATCCTTGTGAGAAATCTTAGGAAATAATCTCAAAGCTTCAGCTCGAGGTGCATTTCACTTAAAAAAAAACCCCTATCTTTCAGCTTAGTATGTTATTTCATGGATTTTATTTCTATGTGATAAAGAAAGTGAAAATATTAGTCATTCAGTCGTGTTCGACTCTTTGCATCTCCATGGATTGTAGCCTGCCAGGCTGCTCTGTCCATGGGATTTTCCAGGCAAGAATACTGGATTGGGTTGCCATTTCTTTCACCAGATATCTGCGTACCCCTCTCTCAATTTAAAGAAATATTTTACCATGTTTACTTCAAATCTCTGCCCTCTGTCTTCCTCTGTCCTCTCTCTCCACTTTCCCCTTCTCCTCCTCTTTCTTTCCCCCCCTCCATCTCAAAGAAATACAGATTACAAATACAGCCAAAGCACCATCCCTCTCCTTTTTCTCTCTTCTTCCCCAGAAGCTGGTGTGTTTCATAATAAACATGATGTGGAGTAGAAAGCATATTGCCAAAAGATACTTATAGTTCATTTACATCTATGTAAATTTTAAAAGTACATAGAACAATACTATGTATTGTTTGATTAAAGAAATAGGAAGACTCTTTCTGCATAATAAATAGAAAAAAAAAACCAATTCGTGAGGATTTATGTTCACAAGCAATGAACAACTTGCAGCAAGTCAAAATATACTGAACTGACATATCCACTCAAGGACATCTTAATGTTCTAAATTATTAGTCAATAGTAATCTGTCTTCATATACTTAATAAGAATACTTTTAGTACTAGAGCTACAACTACTCCTTTTTTTATCAGTTAAATATCTTCTTTGGTATATAAACCTAGAGCCTTATAGATATGAAATATACTGCATAATAAAATGCTTTCCTTGGTTGGGTTTAGCTGGTAATAAAGTAATTAAATGCCCTGACTTGGAATTCCAACTGATTTACTTCAGTAGAAATTACCCCATAAAATTCTCACCCAGTTGTATAAGTTAAGTTTCCATTCTATTGCATTTTAAATTATTTATAGGGACGCTGAGGTCTAGGAAAATGGAAACAGCAGAACTATATAATATACTAAGGTTAGCTTTTTAAGTGATTGGTCAAGGTGTATGTACTTAATAAAGTTAAAGATAATATTAACAACCTAGCAAGTCAATTTTCTCTGTGAAGCATGCCTAACTGCATGACTCCCAATAAACTTTCTTTTCTTATTCTTATCATTGAATTACATTATTTTTGTTTTTTTCTCTATTTTGTATGTTTACTTTTGTCTTTTCTATACTCATAGTATCTAACACAGTACTAGGCACATAGTAGGTGCTGATGAGTAATTATATTTTGCATGGTTTTAAATTTTTTAAAATAAAAAGAATTTATCTCAGGCATGCTGCTGCTGCTGCTAAGTCGCTTCAGTTGTGTCTGACTGTGCGAACCCATAGACGGCAGCCCACCAGGCTCTCCCATCCCTGGGATTCTCCAGGCAAGAACACTGGAGTGGGTTGCCATTTGATCTTAGCCATGCTGCTGCTTTTGTTGCTAAGTTGCTTCAGTGTGTCCGCCTCTGTGCGACCTCATAGATGGCAGTCCACCAGGCTCCCCCAGTCCTGGGATTCTCCAGGCAAGAATATTGGAGTGGGTTGCCATTGCCTTCTCCTGATTTTAGGCATAGGATTATGTAAATAGGAAACACGAAGGTTGTGGTCCTTTAAGAGTGTAAATTTACTGTTTCACCCATCTGATTCTTCATTCTGATTGTTAAGATACTAAGAAAAAAATTGTAGAGTAATCCTAAGGAAAAATATAATAGGAACTAAAAAATAGAGTATTTTGCATGGTATTTTAATTATTATGCTCTGGGTTATTATTTGTGGTAAAAAGTGTTCGACTAAAAAACTAGATTCGATTCACTGAATAGTATCAACTCTTTGCCATTATAAACATGAAACCATTCTTATTTTTATTTTTGTTACTGTTTTTTTTCTATCATTTTGAACCAGGTCTCCTGACTTTCCCTTTCCTGCTCCTCAACAGAACTTGGTCAGATTGTGTCGTTTCCTAGTGACATTCAGTATTTAGAAGTTTTATCCATTTTAAATCTCATTCAAAGTTCTGTCTCTCCTTTTTCCATATGCCAGGCCCCAGAGTGTTAGGATGGAAAGAAAGGAGAAAGTTTCTTTACACAAAAGATCACTATGCTAGTCTCCTTCCTTTGAGTTGCTGCTGCTGCTCTGGTTAACAAGTATTAGTCATCTATATCCTCTGCATGGCTGGTGCCCACATGTTGGCTATCTCATGTATATATATGAACAGTGGGTCAGAGGTGTGGAGGAGCTATGGAGTCTTCTCACTGCACAGATTCCTACCTTTGCAGCTATAATGCCAGATTCATCACTTCTACCCAATTTTTTGCCTTAAACTGCTGCCACTGATAGGTACCCCACAGTCTTTTGCACCTGTGTATATATAGATGGTTGGATGGCATCACTGACTCAATGGACAGGGGTTTGGGTGGACTTGGGACTTGGTGATAGACAGGGAGGCCTGGCATGCTGTGGCTCATGGGGTCGCAAAGAGTTGGACACGACTGAGTGACTGAACTGAACTGATATGTGTATATGTGCATACACATGCATGTGTGTGTGTGTGTGTGTGTGTGGTGTGTTTTCTTCCAGCATTGAAATTTTTTATGATTGTACTAGCCAAATGACTGTAGCCCAATTACCATCCATGATGTCCACTTGACCTATGGGAAACTTACTTAGCTTGAGCACCCCAGATAGAAGTGGAGATTGCTTACCTGCAGGGCATCCCAGACCCTCTGCCTGTCATCTCTCTCCAGCTGCCTTTTCTCCTCCAAAGGCACAGGGGAAGATCAGCAATTCCCCTTTCTTGATCATAACTCCACTACTAAATGAAATAGTAATCACAATTTTTTACAGGAATCCCCAATCTCTACAGTGATTTGCTTGGCATCTTCCCTCCTACTTGGTTCATGGAATTGTCTATGGATGGGGATAGGAGGTAGGAAGAGTAGCCTCTTCCTCGTGTTCCCCATCCATCCTTAGTTTTAGAGGCTGTCTTAGAGGCTGGGGAGATGGGTAGAAATAGATGTTTGTGGTAGCAAAAACATTTCTGTGGCCTCCTTGTGATTCTGTGGAAACTTTCTGACTCTAACCTTTAGTGGTTCTCCTTGTATGCGGGCAAATACATTTAGTGCCTCTTAGTCCTCAGCTTTTGGAGAAAGAAATGGCAACCCACTCCAGTGTTCTTGCCTGGAGGCCTGGTGGGCTGCTGTCTATGGGTTCGCAAAGAATTGGACATGACTGAAGTGTCTTAGCAGTTAGCAGCAGTCCTCAGGTTTAGGCCAAATTTCCTACCATATTTTGTATTATAGACAGTTTCCAAAATAGCTGGCAATAATCAATTCTTCCTGCTATTCATGCCTTTCCTTGTGAAATACCCTCTCTTTGTGTGTGAACTGGATCTAGGAACTCATTTCTTTTTTAAAAATCTATTTTTAATTGGAGGGATATTGCTTTACAATATCGTGTTGATGTCTACCATACATCAACATGAATCAGCCATAAGTGTACATATGTCCCCTCCCTCTTGAACCTCCCCATCACCTTCCACCCATTCCTACCCCTCTAGATTTTCACAGAGGATTGATTTGAGCTCCCTGAGTCATATAGAAAATTCCCACTGGCTATTTTATGGGTGGTAATGTATATGTTTCAATGCTACTCTCTCAATTCATCCTACCCTCTCCTTCCCCCACTGTGTCCACAAGTTTGTTCTCTATGTCTGTGTCTCCATTGCTATCCTACAAATAGGTTCTCAGTACCATCTTTCTAGATTCCATGTACATGCACTAATATATGATATTTGTTTTTCCCTTTCTGACTTACTTCACTCTGTCTGTATAATAGGCTGTAGGTTCATTCACCTCATTAGAACTGACTCGAATACATCCCTTTTTATGACTGAGTAATATTCCATGGAATATATGTACCACAGCCTCTTTATCCATTTATCTATTGATGGACATCTAAGTTGTTTTCATGTCCTGTGTCCTGTTGTTGCTGCTAAGTCACTTTAGTCGTGTCTGGCTCTGTGGGAGCCTAGACGGCACCCCACCAGGCTCCCCCGTCCCTGGGATTCTCCAGGCAAGAACACTGGAGTGGGTTGCCATTTCCTTCTCCAATGCATGAAAGTGAAAGTGAAGTCGCTCTGTCACGTCCGATTCCTAGCTATTGTAAATAGAGCCACAGTGAACATTGGGGTACATGTGTCTTTTCAATGATGATTTCCTTAGGGTATATGCCCAGCAGTAGGATTGTTGGGTCACATGGTAGTTTTATTCCTAGGTGCATGGAATCTGGCAAAAGTGATGAGATATGACTCTGGAAATTAGGTTATAAAGTCCTGGCACTTCCCTCTTACTTGCACTCTTTCTCTGAATCTTCTCACTCACTTGCATTAATGAAGCAAGCTGGCATATGTGAGCTACATTATGGAAAAGCCCACATATCAAGGGGCTGAGGGCAGCCTCTGCTAAACAGCTGTAGGGAGTAATTCCTACCAAGAACCATGTAAGTGAGCTAGGAAATGAATCCTTCCCCAGTCAAGCTCTGAGCAAAATCTTGATTGCAGCCTGTTAACTCTAAAACAAATGACATACTTGTGTGGCACTGGGATTTCTGACTCACTTATTATCCTGTGAGATAATAAATGTTTTAAGTCACTAAATATTGGGGATATTTGTTACACAGCAGTAGATAACTATTACATACTGCTAATTCTCTTTTTATCTTCTTTATTGATATTGCAAGGAGTAGGTACAGACATAAGCATTTCATTTGTACTCATCTAATTGTCAATTATCCTATAACATATGGTTTAATGAAGCTTATTTCTTAGGGATTTAAAAAAATTTCTTTTAGAAATTTGAAGTTTATTCTCCTCATTTTTCTTATCTGGCAAATATCTTAATTATCTTTCTGACCAGGCAAGATGTCAGGTGATTTTGCTTCTGAGTTTTTTGATGGCATGTCTAAGAATTAATACATTGCTAGATAAAGAAAGTTTGACTGTAAGCTCTATTTTCTTTAAAGGTCAATAGATTCACTAGGAATACCAGGCTTTAACCCAATATCTGCTTTGAGTATAGCCCATTATAATAGAGTTTTAATTAAAAAATTTTAAAGAAATAGTTTCAGTCCCTTTTCTCTATGCTAGTCCAGAAAGGAGTGAGATGAGAAGGAAAGCAGATTTTCCCTTTCCCTAACCAAATATACATACCTGACCTTTCTCTTTGAAGTGTCTGAAATATAGTCCTTGAAAAAAAAACCTGCCAGATTGAGTCTCTTGAGAATTTTTCCAGTTCTAAAAATTTCCCTTGCTCCAGATATCATGGATATATATTTTAAATTGTTATTGCTTAGAACAGACAGGCAACATATTTTTCTTCTTTAAGAAAAAAAAGTGTTCTGTCTTTCCTTGTCTTTATTCAGTAATNAGCCCAGGTCTCCTGCATTGCAAGCAGACGCTTTACCATCTGAGCCACCAGGGAGCCAGAACCAACTCAAATGCCTACAAGGTGTGAGGAAGGCAACGTGTGAGGGAGACAGGCAATTTGTGAGCAGCCCTGCGGACAGAATGAGCACTGTTGAAAGTCTAAGGGAGGCAGGGCTCCAGCCCAGCGTTTCCTGGTGGACGTGCACGCCCTGCGTTGCCAGCTTGTCCGCTTTTGCAAGAGGAGCCACGACTTCTGATCAGTTCCCCTCAAAGACGTTCTTCCCCACCCACACTTGGGCCTCCATGGCTCCACTGCCTGCTTTCTTGGTGCTGGTTATGAGGACTGGTATNCACCCACACTTGGGCCTCCATGGCTCCACTGCCTGCTTCCTTGGTGCTGGTTATGAGGACTGGTGTGGCTCTCTGCTGAGTTTCTAGAAGGATTTACCCTGAAGTAACAAGGACTTGTAGAAATACAGCAGATTCCATCACCAAGGGATGGTGAGTATGTCAGTTCTCCTTATTACTTGTGATAATGATAGATTTACTTCTTGCTTGTGGCAAACGATGGGATGGTTTTAGTGATCCTGGTAGATGTACAAGGAATACACATACTTAATTTAAATGTGTGAATATTAGGATGAAGACCAGGCTAGAGGAATTCTTTTCTGAGCAATGCTGTGCATTAAAAAGTGGTACTATCTTCAGGACCTTCCATCCAAATGCAGAAGAACACATCTTGTCAAGTGCACATGGGACACTCTCCAGGATGGACCACGTTTTGGGTCACAAATCAACCCTCAGTAAATTTAAGAAAATTGGAATTGTATCAAGCATCTTCTCCAACTACAATGCTATGAGACTAGATATCAATTGCAAGAAAAAAAGACTGTAAGAAACACAGACACATAGAGATTAAACAACACGTTTCTAAATAACCAACAGGTTACTGAAGAAATCAAAAGGGAAATAAAAAAATTCCTAGAAACAAATGACAATGAAAATATGACAACTTAAAACCTATGGGATGTGGCAAAAGCAGGTCTAAGAGGGAAGCTTATAGCAATACAATCCTACCTCAAGAAACAAGGAAAACATCAAATAGACAATCTAACTTTACACCTAAAGCAACTGGAAAAAGAAGAAGAAAGAAACCCCCAGAATTAGTAAAAGGAAAGAAATGATAAGAGCCGAGCAAAAATAAATGAAAAAGAAATGAAAGAAACAATAGTAGAGATTAATAACACTAAAAGCTGGTTCTTTGAAAAGCTAAACAAAACTGACAGACACTTAGCCAGACTCACCAAGGAAAAAAGAGAAAGGAATCAGATCAACAAAATTAGAAATGAAAAAGGAGGTTACAATAGACAATGCAGAAATACAAAGGATTATAAGAGACTATTATGAACAACCATATGGCAACCTAGACAGCATATTAAAAAGCAGAGACATTACTTTGCCAACAAAGGTCCGTCTAGTCAAAGCTATGTTTTTTTCCAGTGGTCATGTATGGATGTGAGAGTTGGACTATAAAGAAAGCTGAGCACCAAAGAATTGATGCTTTTGAACTGTGGTGTTGGAGAAGACTCTTGAGAGTCCCTTCGACTGCAAGGAGATCCAACCAGTCCACTCTAAAGGAGATCAGTCCTGGATGTTCACTGGAAGGACTGATGCTGAAGCTGAAACTCCAATTGTTTGGCCACCTGATGCGAATAGCTGACTCATTTGAAAAGACCCTGATGCTGGAAAAGATTGAGGGCAGGAGGAGAAGGGGATGACAGAGGATGAGATGGTTGGATGGCATCACTGACTCAATGGACATGGGTTTGGGCAAACTCCAGGAGTTGGTGATGGACAGGGAGTCCTGGTGTGCTGTGCTTCATGGGGTCACAAAGAGTAGGACATGACTGAACGACTGAACTGAATTGAACTGATATGGCAATAAAATAAATAACCTGGAAGAACTGGGCAGATTCTTAAGAAAAGTTCAGTCTTCCAAGACTGAACCAGGAAAAAATAGAAATTGTGAACAATCCAATCACAAGCACTGAAATTGAAGCTGTGATAAAAAATCTCCCAAAAAACAAAAGCCTAAGACCAGATGGCTTCACAGGAGAATTCTATCAAACATTCTGAGAAGAGCTAATGCCTATCCTTCTAAAACTCTTTCAAAAAATTGCAGAGGAAGGAATACTTCCAAACTCATTCTTTGAGGCCACCATCACCCTGATACCAAAACCAGACAAAGAAAACACACACACAAACTACAGGCCAATATCACTGATGAACACAGATGCAAAAATCCTCAACAGAATGTTAGCAAACAGAAGTCAGCAACACATCCAAAAGCTCATACACCATGATCAAACTGGGTTTATTCCAGGGATGCAAAGATTCTTCAACATACACAAATCAATCAATGTGATATACCATACTAACAAATTGAAAGATAAAAAACCATATGATAATCTCGATAGATGCAGAAAAAGCCTTTGACAAAATTCAGCACCTATTTATGATTAAAACACTTCCAAAAAAAATGGGCATAGAAGGAACCTGCCTCAACATAGGAAAGGCCATATATGATAAGCCTACAGCAAACATTATTCTCAGTGGTGAGAAACTGAAAGCATTCCCCTGAAGATCAGGAGCAAGACAAGGGTGTCCACTTCCCCCACTGTTTTTCAACATAGTTCTGGAAGTCCTAGCTACAGCAATCAGAGAAGAAAAAGAAATAAAAGGAATCCAGATCAGAAAAAGAAGAAGTAAAGTTCTCACTGTTTGCAAATGACATGATACTGTACATAGGAAGCCCTAAAGAGAGTATCAGAAAATTATAGAGATAATACGTGAATGTAGCAAAGTTGCAGGATACAAAATCAATACACAAAAATCACTGTCATTACTATATACTAACAATGAAAAATCAAGACGAGCAATTAAGGAATCAATCCCATTCACCACTGCAATAACAACAAAAAAATTAAATATCTAGGAATAAACTTATCTAAGGAGACAGAAGAAATGTACACAGAAAATTATAAGACAGTAATCAAAGATGGCATAAATGGATGGAGAAATATTCCTTGTCCCTAGGTAGGAAGAATCAATATTGTGAAAATGACTATACTACCAAATGCAATCTACAGATTTAATGCAATCCCTATCAAGTTTACCAATGGCATTTTTCACAGAACTAGAACCAAAAAATCTCACAATTCATGTGGAAACACAAAAGACGCTGAATAGCCAAAGCAGTCTTGAGAAAGAAGAATGGAGCTGGAGGAGTCAACGTTCCGTATCTGAGATTAGACTACAAAGCTACAGTCATCAAGACAGTATGGCACTGTCACAGAAACAGAAATATAGACCAATGGAACAAGACAGAAAACCCAGAAATAAACCCACGCACCTATGGGTATCTTATTTTTGACAAAGGAGGCAAGAATATTCAATGGGGCAAAGACAGCCTCTTCAATAAATGGTGCTAGGAAAACTGGACAGCTACATGTAAAAGAACGAAATTAGAACACTTCGCAACACCATGAGGTGAGGTGAGGTGAAGTCGCTCAGTCGTGTCCGACTCTTTGCGACCCCATGGACTGTAACCTACTAGGCTTCTCTGTCCAACACCATACACATAGATAAACTCAAAATGGATTAAAGTCCTAAATGTAAGACCAGAAACTATAAAACGCTTAGAGGAAAATAGGCAGAACAGTTGATGATATAAATCAAAGCAAGATCCTCTATGACCCACCTCTTAGGGTAATGGAAATAAAAGCAAACAAGTGGAACCTGATTAAACTTAAAAGCTTTTGCACAGCAAGGGAAACTATAAGCAAGGTGAAAAGACAACCCTTAGAATGGGAGAAAATAATAGCAAATGAAACAAGTGATGAAGGATTACTTTCCAAAATATACAAGCAGCGCATAGAACTCAAAGGCCAGCAAAACAAGCAAGCCAGTCAACAAGTGGGGAAAAGGCCTAAACAGACATCTCTCCAAAGAAGACACACAGGTGGCTAACAGACACACGAAAAGATGCTCAGCACTGCTCATCACCAGACAAACACAAATCAGAACTGCAATGAGCGACCACCTCACACCAGTCAGAATCAGTGCAGTTCAGTTCAGTTGCTCGGTCGTGTCCAACTCTTTGTGACCCTATGGATCACAGCACACCAGGCCTCCCTGTCCATCACCAACTCCCAGAGTTCACTCAAACTCATGTCCATCGAGTCCGTGATGCCATCTAGCCATCTCATCCTCTCTCGTCCCCTTCTCCTCCTGCCCCCAATCCCTCCCAGCATGAGGTGGCCAAAGTATTGGAGTTTCAGCTTCAGCATCAGTCCTTCCAATGAACACCCAGGACTGATCTCCTTTAGGATGGACTGGTTGGATCTCCTTGCAGTCCAAGGGAGTCTCAAAAGTCTTCTCCAACACCACAGTTCAAAAGCATCAGTTCTCCTGGCGCTCAGCTTTCTTCACAGTCCAACCCTCACATCCATACATGACCNATCCTTCTAAAACTCTTTCAAAAAATTGCAGAGGAAGGAACACTTCCAAACTCATTCTATGAGGCCACCATCACCCTGATACCAAAACCAGACAAAGAAAACACACACACAAACTACAGGCCAATATCACTGATGAACACAGATGCAAAAATCCTCAACAGAATGTTAGCAAACAGAAGTCAGCAACACATCCAAAAGCTCATACACCATGATCAAACTGGGTTTATTCCAGGGATGCAAAGATTCTTCAACATACACAAATCAATCAATGTGATATACCATACTAACAAATTGAAAGATAAAAAACCATATGATAATCTCAATAGATGCAGAAAAAGCCTTTGACAAAATTCAGCACCTATTTATGATTAAAACACTTCCAAAAAAAATGGGCATAGAAGGAACCTGCCTCAACATAGGAAAGGCCATATATGATAAGCCTACAGCAAACATTATTCTCAGTGGTGAGAAACTGAAAGCATTCCCCTGAAGATCAGGAGCAAGACAAGGGTGTCCACTTCCCCCACTGTTTTTCAACATAGTTCTGGAAGTCCTAGCTACAGCAATCAGAGAAGAAAAAGAAATAAAAGGAATCCAGATCAGAAAAAGAAGAAGTAAAGTTCTCACTGTTTGCAAATGACATGATACTGTACATAGGAAGCCCTAAAGAGAGTATCAGAAAATTATAGAGATAATACGTGAATGTAGCAAAGTTGCAGGATACAAAATCAATACACAAAAATCACTGTCATTACTATATACTAACAATGAAAAATCAAGACGAGCAATTAAGGAATCAATCCCATTCACCACTGCAATAACAACAAAAAAATTAAATATCTAGGAATAAACTTATCTAAGGAGACAGAAGAAATGTACACAGAAAATTATAAGACAGTAATCAAAGATGGCATAAATGGATGGAGAAATATTCCTTGTCCCTAGGTAGGAAGAATCAATATTGTGAAAATGACTATACTACCAAATGCAATCTACAGATTTAATGCAATCCCTATCAAGTTTACCAATGGCATTTTTCACAGAACTAGAACCAAAAAATCTCACAATTCATGTGGAAACACAAAAGACGCTGAATAGCCAAAGCAGTCTTGAGAAAGAAGAATGGAGCTGGAGGAGTCAACGTTCCGTATCTGAGATTAGACTACAAAGCTACAGTCATCAAGACAGTATGGCACTGTCACAGAAACAGAAATATAGACCAATGGAACAAGACAGAAAACCCAGAAATAAATCCACGCACCTATGGTATCTTATTTTTGACAAAGGAGGCAAGAATATTCAATGGGGCAAAGACAGCCTCTTCAATAAATGGTGCTAGGAAAACTGGACAGCTACATGTAAAAGAACGAAATTAGAACACTTTGCAACACCATGAGGTGAGGTGAGGTGAAGTCGCTCAGTCATGTCCGACTCTTTGCGACCCCATGGACTGTAACCTACTAGGCTTCTCTGTCCAACACCATACACATAGATAAACTCAAAATGGATTAAAGTCCTAAATGTAAGACCAGAAACTATAAAACGCTTAGAGGAAAATAGGCAGAACAGTTGATGATATAAATCAAAGCAAGATCCTCTATGACCCACCTCTTAGGGTAATGGAAATAAAAGCAAACAAGTGGAACCTGATTAAACTTAAAAGCTTTTGCACAGCAAGGGAAACTATAAGCAAGGTGAAAAGACAACCCTTAGAATGGGAGAAAATAATGGCAAATGAAACAAGTGACAAAGGATTACTTTCCAAAATATACAAGCAGCGCATAGAACTCAAAGGCCAGCAAAACAAACAAGCCAGTCAACAAGTGGGGGAAAGGCCTAAACAGACATCTCTCCAAAGAAGACACACAGGTGGCTAATAGACACACGAGAAGATGCGCAGCACTGCTCATCATCAGACAAATGCAAATCAGAACTACAATGAGCGACCACCTCACACCAGTCAGAATCAGTGCAGTTCAGTTCAGGTGCTCGGTCGTGTCCAACTCTTTGCGACCCCGTGAANAAAAGATGCTCAGCACTGCTCATCACCAGACAAACACAAATCAGAACTGCAATGAGCGACCACCTCACACCAGTCAGAATCAGTGCAGTTCAGTTCAGTTGCTCGGTCGTGTCCAACTCTTTGTGACCCTATGGATCACAGCACACCAGGCCTCCCTGTCCATCACCAACTCCCAGAGTTCACTCAAACTCATGTCCATCGAGTCCGTGATGCCATCCAGCCATCTCATCCTCTCTCGTCCCCTTCTCCTCCTGCCCCCAATCCCTCCCAGCATGAGGTGGCCAAAGTATTGGAGTTTCAGCTTCAGCATCAGTCCTTCCAATGAACACCCAGGACTGATCTCCTTTAGGATGGACTGGTTGGATCTCCTTGCAGTCCAAGGGAGTCTCAAAAGTCTTCTCCAACACCACAGTTCAAAAGCATCAGTTCTCCTGGCGCTCAGCTTTCTTCACAGTCCAACCCTCACATCCATACATGACCAATGGAAAAACCATATGGCCATCATCAAAAAGTCTACACACAATAAATGCTGGAAAGGGTGTGGAAAAGAAGGAACACTGTTGCACTGTTGGTGGGGATGTAAACTGACACAGCCACTATGGAAGATGGTATGGAGAGTCCTTAAAAAACTAGGAATAAAACCACCATCTGACCCAGCAACCCCACTCCTAGGCACATAACCTGAGGAAACCAAAATTGAAAGATACACATGTATCCCATTGTTCATAGCAGCACTATTTACAATAGAACATGGAAGCAACCTAGATGTCCTTCGACAGATGAATGGATAAAGAAGTCCTGGTACGTATACACAGTGGAATATTACTCAGCCATAAAAAGGAACACATTTGAGTCAGTTCTAATGAGGTGGATGAACCTAGAACCTATTATACAGAGAAAAGTGAGTCACAAAGAGAAAGATAAATATCATATTCTAACACATATATTTGAAATCTAGAAAAATGGTGCTGAAGAATTCATTTACAGGGCAACAGTGGAGAAACAGACACACAGAATAGACTCATGGGCACGGGGAGAGGGGAGGAGAGGGTGAGATGTGTGGAAAGAGTAACAGGAAGACTCACATTCAGTTCAGTTCAGTTCAGTTCAATTCAGTCACTCAGTTGTGTCCGACTCCCCGCGATCCCATGAGTCGCAGCACGCCAGGCCTCCCTGTCCATTACCATCTCCTGGAGTTCACTCAGATTCACGTCCATCGAGTCAGTGATGCCATCCAGCCATCTCATCCTCGGTCGTCCCCTTCTCCTCCTGCCCCCAATCCCTCCCAGCATCAGAGTCTTTTCCCATGAGTCAACTCTTTGCATGAGGTGGCCAGAGTACTGGAGTTTCAGCTTTAGCATCAGTCCTTCCAAAGAAATCCCAGGGCTGATCTCCTTCAGAATGGACTGGTTGGATCTCCTTGGAGTCCAAGGAACTCTCAAGAGTCTTCTCCAACACCACAGTTCAAAAGCATCAATTCTTCAGCACTCAGCCTTCTTTGCAGTCCAACTCTCACATCCATACATGACCACAGGAAAGACCATAGCCTTGACTAGACGGACCTTTGTTGGCAAAGTAATGTCTCTGCTTTTGAATATGCTATCTAGGTTGGTCATAACTTTTCTTCCAAGGAGTAAATGTCTTTTAATTTCATGGCTGCAATCACCATCTGCAGTGATTTTAATTACCATATGTAAAATAGATAGCCAACAGGAATTTGCTGTATGTCTCAGGAGACTCAAACAGGGGCTCTGTATCAACCTAGAGAGGTGGGAGGGGGAGGGAGATAGGAGGGAGGTTCTAAAAGGAGGGGTTATATGTATACCTAAGGCTGATTCATGTTGAGGTTTGACAGAAAAACAACAAAATTCTGTAAAGAAATTATGCTACTGCTACTGCTAAGTCGCCTCAGTCGTGACCGACTCTGTGCGACATCATAGACGGCAGCCCACCAGGCTCCTCCATCCCTGGGATTCTCCAGGCAAGAACACTGGAGTGGGTTGCCATTTCCTTCTCCAATGCATGAAAGTGAAGTCTCTCAGTTGTGTCCGACTCTTAGCAACCCCATGGACTGCAGCCCACCAGGCTCCTCCATCCATGGGATATTCCAGGCACGAGTCCTGGAGTGGGGAGCCACTGCCTTCTCCAAAAGGTGGAACTATTACCAGCTCAAAGACAGAGCTATTGCTAAGATTGAATTTCTCAAATTTTCACCTTTAATCTTGATTTGCTTCAAGAGGGACATTTTGGGAGAATTAAGACTTACTCTAAAATGTACCTTGCATGTACAAACACACATTCACAAACTTGAACGTGTATGAAGCAGCCATGGGTTCTGTTTGCCTGAGATTATTTTCACCCTGCTGCTTTGATTGGCTTGTCTTGCTTTCCAACGTTAACAATCAACATTCTGTGTTTACTAAGTGATTAAATGGCTTCATAATAGAACTAGTACAATTTTCACCTTGATAGCTATGAATATTAATTAATGTAATTTTTGAAAGGTAGTATGAAAATTTTTGTTCAAAAAATAGTACAAAAGGGTATTTATCCCCATGAAAATTTTAGGCTATGTTGATTGAAATATCAGAAACCGTTTAAGGTGTATAAGAATAAAAGTTGCTTTAAATTCTGGTCTGTTTATTGTTCTCAGCTAAATTGCTTCTCTACAGAGAATGCTACTGACAAAAAGGTGAAACTAGGCCAAGAAGCACTGTGGAAATTAATAAAAACCCAGACTGCTCTTCTTAATAGAAAGTATCTTCTATGTGTCCAGGATGTTCAAAAGTGAATGAATCCAGTGTTGCATAAAACGCTCCCATGCAGTCTTTAGCATCATGAGAATTTCTGCATAGCAAATATTTTCTGATTATTTCAGTGAAATCGTCACTCATGTATCGACTTTGAACTAGTTAACTCCTGGGTAGGAAAAAAAAATGCAGATTTATTTTGAAGGACAGGAAAAAAGCCAAACCAGTTGCAAGCCACAATTACTTCTCTCTAGTTCTGAAAGATTTTTCAGCTTTTTAAGAAAACAGAATTAGCATAAAGTATTTCCTGGGCAAATCTTACGGCTGAAAACTGAAGAAAATTGAAATAATGCCCCTGTGTTTGGCTTCCTTCCTCCATAACTGAAAACTCTTCCATATGTTCGCTGTCTTTCCCCTCCTCACCCTGTACTCAGTCTCTTTTTGATTTCCGGAATGGCTGATCTCGTTTTCCTGTTTCTCTGTTTCGGCACTATTATTTGAGAACAGCAGGGCGTCGGCGGGAATCGCTCTCTGATGAAGCAGAATCTTTCTCCTTGTTGGCATGTTGGGTCCTTGTGTCAGGGATGGGAACACTAGAATCTCAGGGGTTCCAGCTATTTACAAGGGTACAATGTGCGTTTTGTCATTCGCATCCTGAGGTCTAAATCCCTCTTCAGATTTCAAACGAGTTGGGGCGGGGTGGGGAGCCAATTCTTTGGCTGCGGGCAGCAACAAACGTGGCTGCCCGCAGGAGACAGCACCAGACCCACGCAGGGCCAGACCTCGGCAGGGCCGCTAATTACCGTTAGCAATAGGGCGCTGACCGCGGCTTCTTCGGGCTTAGCAACATGGACAGGCCATCCGGCAAGTTGAGTACAGGGAGGTGGCCGTGCCTGAGCACCTGGCCCCAATTAGAGTTTGTTAAGGGGCATCTGGGAACCACATTGAACGGACTTGCCTCATACCAAGGATAATTTAACGCTGAGACGCATACGAACTCTTTATTTCACCCCAAATCAGGACATGCATTAGCATTTAAAACCCTATCAAGCTCACCGTGTCATCCCCTTTAGGAGAGCAAAGACCATCCCTCCAACTTCACATCCCCATAGCACTCCAGACTTAGGTGTCATTCGTGCATTTAAAAACAAACTGTTCAGATGTCATACTCTGGCACTTTCTACGCTTACTCCCTCCTGACTTCTCCAGTAGCTGATTTTCTTTGCCCTGCTGTGTTCACCTCTGCCCTTAGGCTTGGTCTTCTNGCTGAAATTCCCTTCCCGTCACTGACAGCCTAGTCCTACCTCTAGAAGAGCTGGGATGGATGGCCGCCTGGGGACCGGCCTGAAAGCCAGCCAGAGGCTCCAAAGCTCAGGAAAGAGGCTCGCAAGGAACCGGGCTGTGAGAACTATGGACAGTCCTCAGTTACCCTGACAGATGAGACCTGAGAGGCAGCTTTCAGCCTCTGAAGCTCCTGAGAGCTAAGAAACAGGATGGAATCACTTTAGTGGCCTAATGGGAGAAAGGTCAAGAGCTTCAGGGCTGGCCTGGGTTGGGTCTTCCAACTGGGCTGGTCCTACATTCTCCCTGGTTTTGATCGCATTTAATCCTCCCTCCAGGCCTTCATCACTTTGTGCTTCCACCCTCCAACCCAATTCCATCCATCTTAGAAGCCAGCCACATTCTCCCTCTTCTGTGGGCCCTTCCTAGTCCAGGAAGTCCATTATCTGTTTGCCTTGGATCCCTACCCACCTTGACACGCAGCTTAGCATTCCAAGCTTTGGACTATATCCTACATATAGATTCTTTCTCCTACGATCTTTTCAAAGAATAACTCTTTACAATTCAATGCTGTTGACATAATATTAAAGTGAGAACCTCACAGAGGCCCTGGCTGACCAGGGCAGTGTGACGTAAAGGAATCAGGTTGTGGTTCTGATGTGGAGAATAAAGATATCCACATGGGAGGCATGTACCCCAGTTTCACAAGACGATCCGTTCAAGTAAAGGAAGAAAAACAGTATTAGAGCTTCTAGTTGCATTTACTTTTCAGTTTCATCTTCTTAAGATTTCTGAGTATGTGTAAGTTATCATACATGTATCATATTATTATAGCAGTATCAGTTCAGTTCAGTCGCTCAGTCATGTCCAATTCTATGTGACCCCATGGACTTTGAAATGCCAGGCCTCGCTGTCCATCACCAACTCCTGGAGTTTACTCAAACCCATGTCCATTGACTCTGTGATGCCATCCAACCATAATCCTCTGTTGGCCCCTTTCCCTCAATCTTTCCTAGCATCAAGGTCTTTCCAAATGAGTCAGCTCTTCGCATCATGTGGCCAAAGTATTGGAGTTTCAGCTTCAACATCAATCCTTCCAATGAATATTCAAGACTGATTTCCTTTCGGATGGACTGGTTGGATCTCCATGCAGTCCAAGGGACTCTGAAGAGTCTTCTCCAACAACACAGTTCAAAGGCATCAATTCTTCAGTGCTCAGCTTTCTTTCTAGTCCAATTTTCACATCCATACATGACCACTGGAAAAAACATAGCTTTGACTTGATGGACCTTTGTTGGCAAAGTAATGTCTCTGATTTTTAATATGTTGTCTAGGTTGGTTATAACTTTCCTTCTAAGGAGTAAGCGTCTTTTAATTTCATGGCTGCAGTCACCATCTGCAGTGATTTTGGAGCCCCCCAAAATAAAGTCTGTTACTGTTTCCACTGTTTCCCCATATTTGCCATGAAATGATGGGACTGGATGCCATGATCTTCGTTTTCTGAATGCTGAGCTTTAAGCCAACTTTTTCACTCTCCTCTTTTACTTTCAAGAGCCTCTTCAGTTCTTCTGTTGCAGTATAGGTGCATGCAATTTATGATTAAAACACATAATTTGGAGGGTATGGGTCAAAGTTATTTTAGAGGTAGGTGTGCAATGAAAAAAATCTTTGAGATACTGGCATAGAACTACAAATGGAAAAATAACTATCTTGATTTGTCTACATATTTCTGAATAAAATGAAAAGAGATAATCTGATTTTAAAAAAGAACTAGTCTGATGTGTTGTCTGAAAGTCTAATCCCAAACCATTGGCATTTCTTACTATGATGACTGCTGTGACTTTTGAGGAATCTTCCCTTATAAAAGTGCTTGTTTCTGAGATTTCAAAATATAGCAAATTATTGATATTTATGAGTTGTGGGACCAGGGACAGTGAGTATTAATCTCTGAATAATCAATGAGTTGAAACTGGACAGATGCTCTTAAGTCTTTAATTGCTAAATGCCACTTTCTGGTTGTGAAGATGGGGATGAAAAGGAGAGAACTGAGTGACTGCCATGAGACAATTGTTGCAGATTACATATTACACATTTAATGTAATCTGGTTATACAGCAAAGGGTTAACTAGCAGACCTGGGTGGTTCACACCCTCCATCCTCCAAAGAAAGGATTGGCTCTTCTCTGGCTTCTGGGAAGTAATGTCTAAATCCTCAGAATATCCTGCTTGATAAGAGTGACTTTCCATAGCTGGGACCTTGGGTGACCCCAGATAACTTAGGTCAATGATGTGACTGATGGTGGAAACCTTGAGCCGCCCTCCATCAGTCTGTCCTTGGTGGGAGTTGGAGCCTGAGTGACAATGGTCAGGCACAGGGGCTCTCCATGACTACGTTACCAAACCCCGCAGCAGCCCTGGACATCAAGATGAGGTGAGCGTCCCAGGTCGGCAATACTCGACGCATAGAGCTCCACATCGTTGCTGGGAGGGCTAAGCGTTGTCTATAGACTCCGACTGAGGGAGGGTATTGGAAGCTTATAGCTGTACTATACTCTTTCCTGATTTTAATGTCTATCTGTTCATCATAATAAACTATAACCGCAAGTGAAACAGCTTTTCTAAGTCCCGCGTCTTTTTAGTGAAGAATCACAGGGTGGTCTTGGGGAGCCTGAGGACAAGGATGAGGATACCCATGAGGCTGCTCATGCTCTGTCCTCTGATCTCACTGCACAGAGGAGGGCCACGAAGCTTGAGGGGGTGGAAGCGACTTGCTCAACACACAGCTGGGCAGTAAGAGAGCCAGGCATCCAAATCCAGGACTCGGTTCTCTTCAGTTCAGTTGCTCAGTAACGTCTGACTCTGGGACCCCGTGGACTGCAGCACTCCGGGCCTCCCTGTCTATCACAGCTCCCAGAGTTCACTCAAACTCATGTCCATCGAGTCGGCAATGCCATCCAACCATCTCATCCTCTGTCGTTCCCTTCTCCTCCCGCCTTCAATCTTTCCCAGCATCAGCATCCAGGACTGTTTGAAACTAAAACTTGTACTTAAAGTGAAAGTCACACAGTCATGTCCGACTTTTTGTGACCCCATGAACTGTGTAGTCTGTGGGATTCTCCAGGCCAGAACACTGGAGTGGGGATCCTTTCCCTTCTCCAGGGGATCGTCCCAATCCAGGAATCAAACCAAGGTCTCCCTCATTGCAGGTGGATTGTTTACCAGCTGAGCCACAAGGGCAGCTCAAGAATACTGGAGTGGGTAGCCTATCCCTTCTCCAACAGATCTTCCTGACCCAGGAATCAAACTGGGGTCTCCTGCATTGCAGGCGGATTCTTTCCCTGCAATCAAATATCGGCTCTGCCACTTACTAGCTATGGGACTTTATCCAAGTTACTTAACATTTCTCTGCCTTCAGTCGCTTCCTCTGTAAAGCAGGGATGATGAAAACAGCCTCAAAGGGCTGTTACAGTGAGGATTTAATGAGATAGCTCATGTACAGATATTTAGAAGAATGCCTGGCATATGGTAGACACTTAGCAGTTATTAGTTTATGTAATTATGATGATGAAAGTGGTACTGGAGACTGTATTTACTCTAAACTGAAGAAATAGGCCACTAGTTACATAGATGTGTATGTGCATGCACATATATGTAGTGTGTGCACACGCAAGTATGTAGTGTGTGTGTGTGTGCATGTACCTGTATGTACACACCAGCTCTTCCCAGATCTTGTCCCTGCTGCTCCTCCACACGGCCGTTTTTTCACATGTTATTGGTCCAGGGTGACCCTAGCAAACGGAAGAGAAGCCTGGGCTTCTGCGTGCTTTCCCTCTCCTCTTAGATGTAGCTTCCACTGCCGGGGGCAGCCATCTTTGCCTTAGGCTGAAGTTGATGCTGATGGCAGGGTGGAGAGGCAGAATGAATCTCATCTCACGGTGATGTGCTTGGGCTGCTGAATTCTTGGGTGCTGCCCTACTTTTAGATTTCTTGCTAGAAGAGATCATGCGAGTCATTATTGTTTGCTGCTGAGTCGCTTTAGTCGTGTCCGACTCTGTGTGACCCCATAGACGGCAGCCCACCAGGCTCCCCCGTCCCTGGGATTCCCAGGCAAGAACACTGGAGTGGGGTGCCATTTCCTTCTCCAGTGCATGAAAGTGAAAAGTGAAAGTGAAGTCGCTTAGTTGTGTCCAACCCTCAGCGACCCCATGGACTGCAGCCCACCAGGCTCCTTCATCTGTGGGATTTTCCAGGCAAGAGCACTGGAGTGGGTGCCATTGCCTTCTCCACATTATTGTTTAGTCACTTTGAGTTCGGGATTTTTTTTTGTTTGGAACTTATAGCCAAAAGCACCTCAACTAATACAACCAACCCCTTTATTTTCAACTTTGTGTGTATCAGTCGCTCAGTCATGTCTGACTCTTTGCGACCCCACAGACTGTAGCACATCAGGCTCTTCTGTCCACGGAATTCTCCAGGCAAGAATACTAGAGTGGGTTGCCATTCTCTTCTCTAGGGGACCTTCCCAAATCAGGGATCGAACCCTGGTCTCTTGCATCGCAGGCAGATTCTTTAAGGTCTGAGCCACCAGGGAAGCCCAAGTGGTTCAACGGTAGAAAGTCTAAAGCACCATGGGCCTCTCTTTCCTTCAGTTAACTGGAATTCTTCAGACTCAGGAATAAGAAAGCCGATTGCAACTTACAAGACTGCCAAAGGGTTACATCGGTTCAAGTAACAAAAGACGCACAGAGTGAGTGTCGTGGGTGTGATCGGGGCTCGGGCTCCGTTCTCTGTTTTCCCAGCTCTTTCTCTCTGTGTCAACTCCATGCTCAGGCTGGCCTTGTGAGACAGCTGAGTGCTGGTTCTGGGACCACCCCACTAGGTGAAACTCTATTTTTGTTTTGTGTGTAACAGAGATTCGCAGATGTCAGGGAAGGCGGGTCCAGGGTCTCATTTAGACGTTGGCGTGTAACCCAGTCATGGCTCCGAGGGGGCTGAGGATGATGCTTACGCCCGCGCAGTGGGAGGAGGGCAGGGCGGCACGTGGCGAGCGGCGGTGCCCCGGGCCGCGTGCCCCTCCACCCTTTCTGCTGAACCCGTGCCGCGTGCCCCTCCACCCTTTCTGCTGAACCCGTGCCGCGTGCCCTTCCGCCCTTGCCGCTGAATGTGGCTGTGCCGGTGGAGCTGCTGCAGGCAGGAGGCCAGAGATTCGCGGAGACGACGCTCCCGCACAACCGCCCGAGGCCAGCCGCCTTGCCCCTCTGGTCCTCTTCTTCTGTAACCCTAGCGGACTGCTTCAGTGGGGGTGTTTGGATGCTTTTAGCTGAACCCGCTGTTGACTAACCGGCCACCACTGGGTTAAGTGCTTCCTTGCTCATACGCAAGGAGAGAGGGCCGATACAGACCCACGCACCGCATCAGAGGCCTACAGTTCATTCTGATGGAGCCGCCCGAGCGCCGCGGGGACCCTGGACGACCTATCCCGGGCGGCCCTCGTCCAGCGTGGACTCAGTCTTTCCCAAACCTAAAATCGGGGGTGTGAGAATTTGAAGACAAAAACCACAGCATTCACCACACACCTCAAATCGTACATGGGCACGTGTTGTAAGCACGCTCAGACGTGTCTGCAGAAGAACTTGCCCTGAGGCGTGTGTTCAGTGGACAGCCTCCAGCATCGGCCCCTGTGGCCCCGGCAGGACGCTCGTGCAGCGGTGGGCGTGTTAGATTCGGGCTGTACTGTCAGGCTTGCTCCGGGGTTCCACCTGGCCCGTGCTGGGTCAGAAGAGCTCCGTGCTAAAGGCTCCCCTCCCAGGTCTCCTGGGCCTCTCTCCTGTCACGGGGTCAGACCTACACGTTGGTCTGATCTCCCCTCCCCTACACAGACCTCCTCCTGCTGCTGCTTCCTCCTCCGTTTCACAGGCCTCGCCTCCAGCAGATCTCTGGCTCGTCCAGCTCTTCCATCGCATGTTTCTCAGAGGCCTAAACTCACGCAGGCGGCTCCTGCGCAGGACAGTGGTGCGCGCATCTGAGTCCATCGCTGCGCCAGCAGGGAGCACCCCTCTCCTGAGAGTGCATCCTGGGCGCCTGTTTGCCTGTCTAGTGCTAGCCTGGTGACAGGGTGAATATTTTAGGCTTTGCAAGCTATCCGGTCTCTGAACTTCTTGGCCCTGCCATAGAGCAAAGCCGCCACAGGCAATATATAAACAAGTCGGCCTGACCGCGTTCCAATAAGACGTTATGGACAAAAACAGGCAGCATCCCAACTGCTGACTCCTGATGCAGAAGATTGATGGGAGGTAGACGGAAAGAAGAGTTAGCAAAAACAGAGAGATAACGACGGGCTGACGATAGTGGAGAAAATGAAGTGAAGGGGAAACTTCATATTATGAACTTAATACATGTTAATATCTAAAAAGTAAACTTTATAGAAAACTTCAAGGGAGAAAAAGCCATAAAAGCATGGCCACTTTCCCCTTCTGTGTTTATCTCCTTTCAGTAGTTTTCTGCTCATTATCTGGTGATTTTTCAGTAATTTTCAATCGCTTTCGGTGACATTGCCAAATTCTCTATAGTTACATATGATTTTTACTCAGTATTGTTATATTATTAGTATGTCTCCAAACCATTAAAATATTTTAAAGAATTATTTCTAATAGCTCTATAACATTCTACATTGTATTTCATAATTTATTTTCTTATTCTTTAATTGATTTAAGATTGACTTCAGTATCTTGACAGAAAAGGAATCTGGATATTTACCCGATACAACCTGTTTTCATTTTTAAAAAATACATTAAAAGACTTCATGGTTTCCAATATTTGAGAAAAGTTTTACATTCATGGCATTTTCAGAAAGTCACAATACATACCAACATTTCAAAATCCTTGAGAATTCTATAGTAAACAGGTAATTTCCCAAATATACTTAAATCCTTCAGTTCAGTTCAATCACTCAATCGTGTCCAACTCTTTGTGACCCCGTGGACTGCAGCACATCAGACCTCCCTATCTATCACCAGCTCCAGGAGTTTACTCAAACTCATGTCCATTGTGTTGCTGATGCCATCCAACTATCTCATCCTCTGTCGTCCCCTTCTCCTCCTGCCTTCAATCTTTCCCAGCATCAGGGTCTTTTCAAATGAGTCGGCTCTTCACATCAGGTGGCCAAAGTATTGGAGTTTCAGCTTCAGCATCAGTCCTTCCAGTGAATATTCAGGACTGATTTCCTTTAGGATGGACTGGTTGGATCTCCTTGCAGTCCAATTAAATCCTGTGGCTCAGAGGTTAAAGTGTCTGCCTGCAAGGTGGGAGACCCGGGTTCAATCCCTGGGTCAGGAAGATCCCCTGGAAAAGGAAATGGCAACCCACTCCAGTATTCTTGCCTAGAGAATCCCATGGATGGAGGAGCCTGGTAAGTTACAGTCCATGGGGTCACAACTGTGACTGAGCAACTTCACTTTTCTTTCACTTTATTTTGGCTCAAGACCTACAGTATCCTGCAAGACTCAGATACTTTATGAAATACACTTTGGAAAAAGCTGCTACAGGGTTTTTGCATCACAAAATGAACTAGAGGGAAAGCACCATCAGCAGAATACAATTCTATTAAAAGTTCAAATGACTTGGTGGCTTTAATAGGTAGGCCTTCCAGAATATAATCAGTGAATGCGAATACAATGCACTTATTTTGTTTTTATCGTTTCTAAAAAAACTTTTTATTGAAATTAGGGAGGGGATTAAAATATGTCAAATAGAGATTATAGATAGCCACTGAACTGAGGCAAGAAGTGAATTTATTCATCCTGCTAGAATCACAGTCTCAAAGTAAATGAAAGAGTTAGAACTTGTCAGTTTAAGAGTTATAGATTTCTTTAGTTAAAAAAGAATGATAAATGATAAGAATTGGTAGGATAATTTCAGCATGGAACATAACAGCTCAATATTATTTATATTTTATTATATATCAAGGGTATTGCAGTGTTAAAATTTCATCTCGAAATATAAATCTAAAGACATAGTGGTCTGCACCTGAATTTCTGAAGTCGTGAAGTCCTCAGATGAAATTGGCACTCTGCTCATTTGTCAGTTCATTAATGCTCTTGTCATTTTGTGGAAACAGAGAAAAGACAGAGAATATTTTCTATTTTCCAAGGAGTTCTGCTTCATTTTTTTCATGAATTTACTTTAGCGAGAACCAGTTGAATATTCTTTCGTTAGGTATAGTGATTTCAGCAGCCATTTGTGAAAGGAAATTACTGTCTTATAGCCAATGGCAATAATTACATTCGCCTTTCTAAACATAGGGAAGCCGCAAAGCACTTCCAGAGCTGTTCCGAGAGGGCACACTCCAGACTATATCCTAGTGAAACAGCTTTTCAGACTGTCATATTAGAAAGGTGAGGATGGTTTTATAGAGAGTATGAGTTAAATGTCTTAAGTTTTACAAGCAGGACCAAAAAGCTCATATAACATCTCAATTTCTTAAACTAGTCACTATTACCATAAAAAGTTGGAAAGGAAACATAAATAAAATTTGACAGTTACTTAGTTGTAACTCATATAGACATTGTCATTGCTCTGGATTATTACATGGGAAATGATGAATGGGAAAACCACATGCTTATTTTATAAATAATACACATTCATACTTATATACAGCATGTAGGTACACATTTGGTTGGTACCTCAACAAAAATGTCTATGCAAAAGTCTTCCCCCAGCAACGCCGTTCTGCTGTAGCGTCACAGGAGTAAGCTCTCATCATCACAGCTAAGTCTAGGATACCGAGTAATAGTTAAACCCACTGTCATACCCTTTCTTTTTACTCTCTTTACTAACTTATCGCCTAACCTCTTGCAACACTGAAATTCTGAGCCCATTCACATTTTACTAGTGATAAGTAGGGCTTGACAACATACTTGCATTTATGAGTTGAGTATCAGTTCAGTTCAGTTCAGTCGCTCAGTCATGTCTGACTCTTTGCGACCCCATGGACTGCAGCACACCAGGCCTCCCTGTCCATCACCAGCTCCAGGAGTTCACTCAAAATCATGTCCATTGAGTCAGTGATGCCATCCAACCATCTCATCCTCTGTCGTCCCCTTCTCCTCCTGCCTTCAATCTTTCCCAGCATCAGGGTCTTTTCAAATGAGTCCGCTCTTTGCATCAGGTGGCCAAAGTATTGGAGTTTCAGCTTCAGCATCAGTCCTTCCAGTGAATATTCAGGACTGATTTCCTTTAGGACAGACTGATTGGACCTCCTTGTAGTCGAAGGGACTCTCAAGAGTCTTCTCCAACCCCACAGTTCAAAAGCATCATTCTTTGGTGCTCAGCTTTCTTCATAGTCCAACTCTCACATCCATAGTGGAGTTAAGTATACAAATCTTACTTAAGACTGTGTTAACCAAATATTTCTTTCCTTTGCAAAGAGCATGTAGTTCTCATTCCTTCAACTGGCCCAGACCAGCATCTGCAAAAGTTCTCAGGGCTGTGGGAGGGAGTTTTAAGTTTATCATAGAAAAAGGAATTACAGATTTTCTAAATATTATTTTAAGAAAAAAAAAGAAGCACTTTGATTGAAAACTGCTTCATGGTCTCATCTGCCCTGTCTCTTCCATTGTCCCCCTTTCCTCAAACGCTGGCTGACAGTATCTGCATGGCGCGCCGGGCCCCGTCTCCCCACGCCCCTCCCCAAAAGCACATGTCGCCAGTCTCCTCCTCCTCCTCGGGAGCGAGGTGTTCTTTTAATATCATGTACTTGGCTTTTCTGGGGCTGGTGCTGCAATCTCCTGGAATAAAGTTTACTTTTAAATGAGCTAGAAATCCATGTCTTTTGGCAATGGAACAGATTCCAAGTGTATGAAATTAATGGGATATTGGGATAGGTTTTCTAAATTCAAATTACATTGTTGTAGACTTCTGGTATACAGAGCAGCACAGGTCAGCATTGGACAAGAAAAACAAAAGAAAATGAAGAAATTTCTGTCAATAGTGTTTTCAGTGAGAAGATATGAGACAGTTATAATCAACAAATTCTAAAATACATATAAGGGGAATAAAACTTCNTTCTGGTATACAGAGCAGCACAGGTCAGCATTGGACAAGAAAAACAAAAGAAAATGAAGAAATTTCTGTCAATAGTGTTTTCAGTGAGAAGATGTGAGACAGTTATAATCAACAAATTCTAAAATACATATAAGGCGAATAAAACTTCTAGAGTAAACAGAGTATCTTTATGACACCAGGGATGGGGAAATCTTCTTAGCACATAGATAGCAATAACTATAAAAGAAGCCAATACTGAATTTTACTTTTTCAGAGTTGAAACTTCTGCTCATTGAAAGTTACTGTTAAAGAAGTAAATAGGCACTCCACACACAAGGAGAAAATATTTGCTTATATATATATTTGGCCAAGTGCTTGTATTCACATTATGTAAAGAATATCTGTAATTCAATAACAAAGAAAGTTCAGTTAAAAGGGACATGCCCAGTGTTTGCTGAATTACAAGGCCTAAGGGCAGAATTCTCCAAAGACCACCCTCACTTTTGACACCAAGTTCAAGGTCAATCAAGGGTTTTCAAAACTACCTTCAGATTCAATAATTCTCTGGAAGTACTCACAGAACTCACTGAAAGCTATTATATTCATGGCTACAGTTTATTAGAGGAAATTCAGAAAATCAGCCAGAGGAAGAGGCTTCTAGGACAGAGTCTGCACGAGTTCCAAATGTGAAGTTTCTGCTTTACCTCCCAACACTGACGTGTAGCAGTACACACAGAGTATTGCCAACGCGTGTGTTCAGTTCATGTCTGAAGTTTTGCATCCCCATTGACTGTCGCCCATCAGGATCCTCTGTACATGGAGTTTTCCAGGCAAGAATACTAGAGTGGGTTGCCATTTCCTACTCCAGGGGGCCGTCCCAACCCACGATCAACCAGTGTCTCTTGCTCCTCCCGCATTGACTGGCAAATTCTTTATCACTGCACCATCTGGGAAGCCCACTGCCAACTCAGGAAGCTCATCTAAACTTTGTGGTCCACGGTGTTTACTGGGGACTCACTACATTGGCAGGATCAATTGATTGCCTGTTCAATTAATCTCAGCCTCTAGGTCATCCTCATAGATCAGAGGGCAGACAGAATGAAAACCACAATCACAGAAAACTAACCAAACAGATCACATGGATCATAACCTTGTCTAACTCAATGAAACTNTCTGCATATAAGTTAAATAAGCAGGGTGACAATATACAGCCTTGACATACTCCTTTTCCTATTTGGAACCAGTCTGTTGTTCCATGTCCAGTTCTAACTGTTGCTTCCTGACCTGCATACAGATTTCTCAAGATGCAGGTTAGGTGGTCTGATATTCCCATCTCTTTCAGAATTTTCCAGTTTATTGTGAGAGCGTAGCTATTCCCTTCTCCAGGGATCCTTCCCAACTTAGGAATTGAACCAGGGTCTCCTGCATTGCAGGCAGATTCTTTACAGGTAAGCAATTCCAGCTGAGCTATTTCAAATCCTAAAAGATGATACTATTAAAGTGCTGTACTCAATATGCTGGCAAATTTGGAAAACTCAGCGGTTGCCACAGGACTGTTAAATGTCAGTTTTCATTCCAAGCCCAAAGAAGGGCAATGCCAAAGAATGTTCAAACTATTGCACAGTTGCCCTCATTTCACATGCTAGCAAAATAAAGCTCAAAATCCTTCAAGCTAGGCTTCAACAGTATGCGAATCAAGAGCTTCCAGACGCACAACCTGGATTTGTAAAGGCAGAGGAAGCAGAGATCAAATTGTCAATATCCCTTGAGTCATAGAAAAAGTTAGAGAATTCCAAAAAACAGCTACTTCTGCTTGGCTATGTAAATTTTACAACTAACTGGGAAATTGAGAGATGGGGATATCAGACCGCCTTACCTATCTCCTGCGAAACCTGTATACAGCACAAGAAGGAACAATTAGAACTAGACATGGAACCACAGACTAGTTCAAAATTGGGAAAAGAGTACATCAAGGCTGTATATGGTCACCTTGTTTATTTAACTTATATGCAGGGTATATCTTGTGAAATTCTGGGCTGGATGAAGCACAAGTGATAATTGAGATTGTGGAGAGAAATACCAACAACCTCAGATATGTAGATAACACCACCTTTATGGCAGAAAGCAAAGAGGAATTAAAGAACCTCTTTAATTAAAGATAAAGGTGAAAGAGGAGATTGAAAAAGTTGTCTTTAAACTCAACATTCAAAAAACAAAGATCATGGCATCTGGCCCCATCACTTCATGGCAAATAGATGTGGAAACAATGGGAACAGTGAGAGACTTTTATTTTCTTGGGTTCCAAATCTCTGTGTACAGTAACTGCAGCCATGATAATTAAAACATGCTTGTTCTTGGAAGAAAGCAATGACAAACCTAGGTAGTGTATTAAAAAGTAGAGACATTACTTTGCCTACCAAGGTCAGTATAGTCAAAGCTTTGGCTTTTCCAGTAGTCATGTGTAGATGTGAGAGCTGGACAATAAAAAAGGCTGGGCACCAAAGAACTGATGCCTTCGAACTGTGGTGATGGAGGAGACTCTTGAGAATCCTTTGGACTGCAAAGAGATCAAATCAAACCAGTCAATCCTAAAGGAAACCAACCTTGAATATTCATTGGAAGGACTGATGCTGAAGCTGAAACTCCAATTCTTTGGCCACCTGATGTGAAGAGCCAGCTCACTGGAAAAGAGCCTGATGCTGGGAAAGATTGAAGGCAGGAGAAGGGGACAGTAGAGGATGAGATGGTTGGGTGCCATTATTGACTCGATGGACATGAGTTTGAGCAAATTGGGAGATGGTGAAGGACTGGGAGGCCTGGTGTGCTGCTGCCCATGGGGTTGCAAAGAGTCAGACACGACTGAGTGACTGAACAACAAGGTTAATCGACTCCCTAAGCACCTACTCTCTGTTCATGTGGTTAATCTTTTGGTGGCCAGCCTCTGACCTAAATAGAGACACTCCAATGAGATATGATATAGATTACCTTTCAGAAGACAAAATCAAAGGCCAGAACTTCTCTTAGGTAGGAGTCACTTTTTTTCTTTTTTTTT
>SJYW01018179.1:363466-384284 GCA_006410735.1 Raphicerus campestris
CAACCTAGATAGCATATTCAAAAGCAGAGACATTACTTTGCCAACAAAGGTCTGTCTAGTCAAGGTTATGGTTTTTCCAGTGGTCGTGTATGGATGTGAGAGCTGGACTGTGAAGAAAGCTGAGTGCTGAAGAATTGATGCTTTTGAACTGTGGTGTTGGAGAAGACTCTTGAGAGTCCCTTGGACTGCAAGGAGATCCAACCAGTCCATTCTGAAGGAGATCAGCCCTGGGATTTCTTTGGAAGGAATGATGATAAAGCTGAAACTTCAATACTTTGGCCACCTCATGAGAAGAACTGACTCACTGGAAAAGACTCTGATGCTGGGAGGGATTTAGGGCAGGAGGAGAAGGGGATGACAGAGGATGAGATGGCTGGATGGCATTACTGACTTGATGGACATAAGTTTGGGTGAACTCCGGAAGTTGGTGATGGACAGGGAGGCCTGGCGTGCTGCAATTCATGGGGTCGCAAAGAGTTGGACACAACTGAGCAACTGAACTGATCTGAACTGAGGTTTTGTTATAGCTTTTCTTCCAAGGAGCAAGTATCTTTTAATTTCATGCCTGCAGTCACCAACCACAGTAATTTTGGAGCCCATGAAAATAAAATCTGTCACTCTTTCCACTTATTCCCCATCAATTTGCCATGAAGTGATGGAACCAGATGCCACGATCTTTGCTTTTTGAATGTTGAGGTTTAAGCCAGCCTTTTCATTCTCTTCTTTCACCCTCAGCAAGAAAAAGAACTTTTAGCATCCAGATTGGAAAAATGAAAAGTAAAATTACCTCTATTTGCAGATGATATGATCTTGTATATAGAAAATCCTAAGGAATACAAATATACACCCCCCCCACACAACACTATTAGAGCTACTAAATGACATCGGCGAAGTTGTAGGATATAAAATTCAAAAATTTTTTTTTATGTAATAGCAAGAACAGTTGAAATTAAAATTTAAGAAATAAGTCTGTTTACAGTAGCACCCGAAAGAAAAAAGTAGCAGTAAATTAAACAAAAGAAGAGCAAGCTCTTTGAACACTGAAAACTACAAAACATTGTTGAACAAAATTAAAGACCTACATCAATGGAATGATGTCTCATCTTTATGAATCAGGAAACCCAATACAGTAGTAAATATATAGTAAAAAATATAGTAGTAAAATGACAATAATCCCCAAATTCATCTATATATTCAATATGGTTCTTATAAAAATTTCAGATGCCTTTATTGAAGAAATTGGTAAGCCAATCCTAAACTTCATATGAAAGTGCAAGTTACCCAGAGTAGCCAACACAGTTTTCAATAAGAAAACGTTTTAGTAATCAAGACAGTATGATAATGGCATCAGGATAGGTATATAAACTCGCGGAATACAGCTGAGATCCAAAACACACTCTTCTCTACTGCCAGAATATTTCTGACAAGGGCGTCATGAATGTTGAATGGGTAAAAGAATAATCCTTTGAACAAACAATACTGAGACAGCTGTATATCCATATGCAAAAGAATAAAGTTGGACTCGTTCTTTACACCGTATACAGAATTAACTTAAAAATGGGTCAGAGATCTAAATATAAGAGCTAAAAGTATAAAATGTGGAACAAAGCATTGGAGTAAATCTTCATAACCTTGGGTGAGGCAGTGGATTCTTAGGTATGACATAGAGACAAGCAACCAAAGAAAAATATATAGATAAGTCAGATAAATTGGACTTCATTAAAATTAAAAACTTTTGTGCTTCAAAAGATACTATCAATACAGTGAAAAGATAGCCACAACATAGGAAAAGTATTTGTAAATCTTATATGTGATAAAAGGCTTGAGTATATAAAAATTATCACAATTCAACAGTAGAAAGACAAATAACCCAATATTTTAAATGAGCAAAGGATTTGAGGAGACGTTTTTTCAAAGGAAATATACAAATGGCACTTTTTCATCTGTTGCACATCATTAATCATGAGAAAAATGCACATCAAAACCACAAGGATATATGAGGAAAAATAGATTGAAGTCCTAGACATGGAAGATTTTAATTCTCTTGAGTTTGCAACAGATCAGGTAGGTCAAAACCTCAAAAAAGAGATTGACCTAACAAACGTAATTAGTACAGTTGATCTGATTGATAAGCAGTTTCACTTATCAGTTAAGGGACCCTGGGGCTCCGTAATTTAAAGGACTCTGAATTTTGCAAACACATAAAATTGATTAAATAATACACAGGAGCCTCCTTCTCTCTGAATCTGATGCTCAGCATTGGTACACAGTGACTAGAATCCCTGAACATTCATCTTTTCATTAACACCATTGAGGCTCCAGAGAAATGCTTTTCCGCATTTCTTGCCCTCTGTCTTTGCAACAAAAGGGAACTGGGTCCTGAAACTCTGGGGCTGGAGCTTCCCTCTGCATCACAGAGGGAAACTGCTTCTGTGCATGGAGGTCCCTGAACGGAGGATGCTTGGGCATGAGAAAAGACAAATTAAGTCACTTCTCAAGTTCTGATCTCAGTGTAAATATTACAAATCCTGCCTAACCGAGTATCATCTCCCAAGGTGACAAGTAGTGGAGTGCTGGAGCCTGCTCATGCCAGCTCCCAAGAGCCAATAGTTTAAGAGGCAGGAATTTTTGCAAGCCAGATTTTAAGTCACTGGTAGCCTTAAATACTACTTAAATAGTACCTAAACACTACTAATCAGGACACCCCCCCGCACTCCTCATGCTGGTTCAGCAGCACAACACGGGCACGAAGTTTCCTTGCTGTTTGGTTTTTTTTTCAGNATAGTACCTAAACATTACTAATCAGGACACACCCCCGCACTCCTCATGCTGGTTCAGCAGCACAACACGGGCACGAAGTTTCCTTGCTTTTTGTTTTTTTTTTCAGTCATGTCCCTTGTCACTGTTCTGGCGGTACCCACACCTTAGCATGACATTTGCAACAGTTTCAGGCAGTAGCTGAGGAATCCTTTGCACTATAAAATAATATTAATTTTAAATTTGTATATGTGTTGGTATCATACTGTAAATGAACACTGCACATTAAAGTTGTTTTTATTTTTGCAAAAAAAATACAACTTTTGAAAAGCTCATTCAAAAGTCAACTTTAGTTTTGAAAACATGAAANCTGCACTATAAAATAATATTAATTTTAAATTTGTATATGTGTTGGTATCATACTGTAAATGAACACTGCACATTAAAATTGTTTTTATTTTTGCAAAAAAAATACAACTTTTGAAAAGCTCATTCAAAAGTCAACTTTAGTTTTGAAAACATGAAAAATTTATGTATTCAATAATTGTAATTTATTGTGTTTTGCTTTAAAATTTTAACGTATAATTTTAATGTAGAGAAGAAATCACTTTTTGGAAAAATAGATGAAAATTAATGATAAATTTTGACTCTAGCCATTTTTGCTTGTTTGCTCTGTGCTTGTCTTGGTGATGTCCAGCCGCATAGCGTCGTTCGCGCCCCCTGTTCTGAGTGCTGAGCCTGGACACAGCCGCGTTCTGTCTGCCCCCAAGGTCACGGGTGCAGCGGGGCAGGTGCCGCCATGGGGCCAGAGAGCAGATCCAGCATCTGCGGGCAGTGCACCGTCCCTCCCACCCCTGGTTTAGGTTTTTGATGAAATGCATTTGAGTTTCATATATTTGGTGACTAGTACCTTTCATATTCGGGGTTCCCTGGTGGTGCAGATGGTAAAGAATCTGCCTGCAGTGTGGGAGACCTGGGTTCAGTCCCTAGGTCGGGAAGATCCCCTGGAGGAGGGCATGGCACCCCACTTCAGTACTCTTGCCTGGAGAATCCCATGGATGGAGGAGCCTGGCGGGCAACATTCCATGGGGTCACAGAGTCAGACACGACTGAGCAACTAATACACACACACACACACACACAGACACACACACACACACACACAGACACACAGACACACAGACACACAGACACACACCCCTTTTTATATTTAATGCTTCCAATGATTTTTGGCAGTAGAACAAAAATTTATGAAAAAAAGATCTTAAGCATTACAATATAATTTTATTCATGATTGCTGGGGTTGTGGGAGTGGGAAATGGAGAGTAAGTACTTTAAGGGTATGGGGTTTCCTTCTGGGGTCACGAAAGTATTTGGGAAGTAGATTCCATAACATTGTGACTATAGCAAGGGCCACTGATTGTTCACTTTAAAATGGTAAAATTTTNGTACTTAAAGGGTATGGGGTTTCCTTCTGAGGTCATGAAAGTATTTGGGAAGTAGATTCCATAACATTGTGACTATAGCAAGTGCCACTGATTGTTCACTTTAAAATGGTAAAATTTTATGTGAATTTCATCTAAATAAAAATTTTAAGAGCAAATAAACATAATTTGCTAAACATAATTTCGTTAAAAGGAAGGCAAGAAAAAAATTTAGGGGATAAATATATAATAACTTATGAATTATATATGTCTTATTTTATTATTCATCCAAACATCAGCTGCACATCAACAAAACATCCAGATATGTGCAAAAGTAACTGAATTCTGTCATCTTTTATGTTCTGGTGACTTTCAGTCATATAAAAATTCTGCTTCTTTTAATGCTTTGCTCAGTTTCATTACTAGGAACATATATTTATCAAGGTAGAAGAATAAACATGTTGAGTGCTAGTTTTTAAGAATATTTTATTTATCTGGCTGCACCAGCTCTTGGTGGTGACACACAGGGTTTCTCATTGCAGCCTGTAAACTCTTAGTTGCAACATCTGGGACCTGGGTCCCTGACCAGTGATCGAACCTGGGGCCCCCGGATTAGGAGCGCAGAGTCTTAGCCACTGGACCACCAGGAAGTCCCAAGCGCTAGTTCAAATGTGTAACATCATTTTTAGACGTCAGGTATAAGTCTTGGATATTTNTCACTGTTCTGGCGGTACCCACACCTTAGCATGACATTTGCAACAGTTTCAGGCAGTAGCTGAGGAATCCTCTGCACTATAAAATAATATTAATTTTAAATTTGTATATGTGTTGGTATCATACTGTAAATGAACACTGCACATTAAAATTGTTTTTATTTTTGCAAAAAAAATACAACTTTTGAAAAGCTCATTCAAAAGTCAACTTTAGTTTTGAAAACATGAAAAATTTATGTATTCAATAATTGTAATTTATTGTGTTTTGCTTTAAAATTTTAACGTATAATTTTAATGTAGAGAAGAAATCACTTTTTGGAAAAATAGATGAAAATTAATGATAAATTTTGACTCTAGCCATTTTTGCTTGTTCGCTCTGTGCTTGTCTTGGTGATGTCCAGCCGCATAGTGTCGTTCGCGCCCCCTGTTCTGAGTGCTGAGCCTGGACACAGCTGCGTCCTGTCTGCCCCCAAGGTCACGGGTGCAGCGGGGCAGGTGCCGCCATGGGGCCAGAGAGCAGATCCAGCATCTGCGGGCAGCGCACCGTCCCTCCCACCCCTGGTTTAGGTTTTTGATGAAATGCATTTGAGTTTCATATATTTGGTGACTAGTACCTTTCATATTTGGGGTTCCCTGGTGGTGCAGATGGTAAAGAATCTGCCTGCAGTGTGGGAGACCCGGGTTCAGTCTCTAGGTCGGGAAGATCCCCTGGAGGAGGGCATGGCACCCCACTCCAGTACTCTTGCCTGGAGAATCCCATGGATGGAGGAGCCTGGCGGGCAACATTCCATGGGGTCACAGAGTCAGACACGACTGAGCAACTAATACACACACACACACACACACAGACACACACACACACACACACAGACACACAGACACACAGACACACAGACACACACCCCTTTTTATATTTAATGCTTCCAATGATTTTTGGCAGTAGAACAAAAATTTATGAAAAAAAGATCTTAAGCATTACAATATAATTTTATTCATGATTGCTGGGGTTGTGGGAGTGGGAAATGGAGAGTAAGTACTTTAAGGGTATGGGGTTTCCTTCTGGGGTCACGAAAGTATTTGGGAAGTAGATTCCATAACATTGTGACTATAGCAAGGGCCACTGATTGTTCACTTTAAAATGGTAAAATTTTATGTGAATTTCATCTAAATAAAAATTTTAAGAGCAAATAAACATAATTTGCTAAACATAATTTCGTTAAAAGGAAGGCAAGAAAAAAATTTAGGGGATAAATATATAATAACTTATGAATTATATATGTCTTATTTTATTATTCATCCAAACATCAGCTGCACATCAACAAAACATCCAGATATGTGCAAAAGTAACTGAATTCTGTCATCTTTTATGTTCTGGTGACTTTCAGTCATATAAAAATTCTGCTTCTTTTAATGCTTTGCTCAGTTTCATTACTAGGAACATATATTTATCAAGGTAGAAGAATAAACATGTTGAGTGCTAGTTTTTAAGAATATTTTATTTATCTGGCTGCACCAGCTCTTGGTGGTGACACACAGGGTTTCTCATTGCAGCCTGTAAACTCTTAGTTGCAACATCTGGGACCTGGGTCCCTGACCAGTGATCGAACCTGGGGCCCCCGGATTAGGAGCGCAGAGTCTTAGCCACTGGACCACCAGGAAGTCCCAAGCGCTAGTTCAAATGTGTAACATCATTTTTAGACGTCAGGTATAAGTCTTGGATATTTAGACGTGATATACGGGCCTGATATGCGCACTTCTGCCTCAGACCCCGCCTACCACGCTATGTCTAGGTCCATCCTACGGCACGTGAGCATCAAAAGTCAGTGACGAGGCCAAACTCCGCACAGCTCTGGAAGCAGCTTATCCAGTGATGCAGGGGTGCACGCTAGACGACGCGCAACACTTACCAAACGCTGTCTGGGGGAAAATGATGAGATTTTCAAATGCAGATTAATTTTCTCTCTGATTTCATGTTTAATGTGCCTGATTCATTCAGTGATACTTCAGTAGATAATTTACATAGAGAATGGAATTTTAGGAGTATATTCCATCATCAGTGTCATTCCAAAGGACGTTGCCATTCTCTTAAAAACATGCATTATGAAATACAGACTATCTGAATATCAGTACTTGGAAATAGATAATTGTTTATCCATCAGTAGAGGTTGACTTATTTACTGATCTCTTAAGTGTACCCAATAAGATATAGTTGGAGAAAATACAAGAAAAGCAGAAAAGAGGATTTTACTTGCAAGCATGTGTGTACCTTCTGTTAATAGGCTCAGCAGGACAAAAGCTTAAATATTCCATGGCTGCCACAGATGAGCTAAATGACCACGTGGTAAATTTCGTCTAGAGTTGTGGGCGCTATTAAGAATGATACTTTGAAATGACAGTAACCAAAATAACATGTCCCCCCATCTTTACCCTCAGTTTTGCCATCATAAAATAACCTTAAACCCATGGCAAATATCCTCTGTCAGCACCAACTCAAAGTAATTGTTATGCTCAGTCCTTAACGAAAAGTTAGAGCCTGCAAACATTTTGAAAGTCGGGGACATGACCTCCATTTCTTTCGTAGCTAACTTTCAGCATTCATGACTCCGGCTGTACCGAGGGCGGATGGCACGCTATAATCCTAGGAGGGTTTGATTGACAATACTGCATGATAGCCCATCCAAAAAATTAATCTGTGTTGGAAACAGGGAGATGCCCTCAAGACACTCAGTCCGTTGGTTCTTTTTCACTTTTTTCTTAGAGTTAGTAAGGATTACCGCGATTCTCTTCTGTCCTTGAGAAAAGGTCCCACGCAGACATCAGAGCAGCATCTTATGTCTGTATTTTCAGCAGGTCAGCCAACTGATCTGGGAGCTTTAGTCTTCTTCACAATCATCCTGAAATGTCAGTTTTGTCAAAAGATAGCATCATATCCGTGCCAAATGTCTGGGTGGCGGGGCCACGCTGGGCCGCGGCAGCACTGCCTATGATGAGGGGAGAGCTTGAAAGGTGATCACAGGGGCATTGCTGCTGTGTCCAAAGCATGCTCCTTTGCCAGCGCTTCAGAAACTCCTTCGCAACCACGGAGTTCGAGACAATCTTTCATGTGAAACATTTCAAAATGTCACACTACAATTGTCATTCTTCCAGTAAGGGTTGAGTTTAAAAGAGCAAAGAGGAGAAGTGCTTTTGAACACCAGCCCTGAGAAGGCAGAGGCCAGTCCCTCTTCATGATCTGAGGGCTATTTTAGTTCTCAGAGATGCCTAGGAAGATCCAAGCTTAGGCATGAAATAACTCTGCAGTTCCCGTACCCCAAAGACTGTCATGGCCTTGAAGGTGAGATCTCACCTCCCACCCTCGTGCCTCCTGTTTATTTACTCCATCCTTGTCACCCTGCAGCTACAGTCCACACTCTCTGACTTAATGGTTTTCATCATGGAACTGGGTTTTACATGAAACTGGAGTCCCAACTCAGTCTTTCTACTCCACTCCTTCGACTAACTGAGACCTCTGAGAATGCAGGCTTACCTTGTCTCTTGCAAAACACAACAGAAAATAGATAGCTCTGAGAATAGCAATCTATACATGTAAATATATAAAGCCTATATATGTAACCTATATGTAAATGTATATATATATGTTTGTGTATATATACCGGCCTTGGTGGCTCAGACATTAAAGCATCTGCCAACAATGCTGGAGACCTGGGTTCAATCCCTGGGTCGGGAAGATCTCCTGGAGAAGGAAATGGCAACCCACTCCAGTATTCCTGCCTGGAGAATCCCATGGATAGAGGAGCCTGGTGGGCTGCGGTCTACAGGGTTGCAAAGAATCAGACACGACTGAGCGACTTCACTCACTTACTGTGTGTGTATATATATGTAGGTGTGTATATATATATATGTAGCAAATAGAGTGTGTGTGTGTGTATATATATATGTATATAGGAAATAGAGCATTAAAAAAGGCAAATGACCAGAAGATTTTCATTCACTTCCCCCCCAACTTTCAGAGAACAGACCCTGAACACAATCCCTTTGGGTTGCGAGGCGGACCTTACGCTCTGCCATCAGAGCTGGGCCTTGTCTTGAAGGAAAAGATTCAGGGCCTTTCACTCAGCAAGGGACAGAAACGGCACGTTGGGGAGAGCAAGGCCTGAGGGCTGTCGTTTCCCCGCTGGCTTCTGCTCACTGCTGTCCGCTGAAAGATGTCATGGCTGACCAACCTTCAAAACCAGACGCTCTGATGGTGATGTATTGTGGCCCTTGAAGAATTTAATTGTCAAATTGACATTTATCAAAAGCTTTCATGCATTTGAAAGATAAATGGTGCAAGTTTGGTTGAGATCAAAGAGCCTCCATCCTTCCCCATTCACAGCGCCGGCTGGCTTCAGCGGGCAAGTCATGTGTGAACAATGATGCCCTTCCACTCACAGACCCTGTAGGCACCGCCCTGGTGACAGACAATCACACATTTAAACGTTAGCCTCCTCTTCGGAAAGTTCTGAAAAGAATGGAGAACCTATTGAGACCCTTTGTATTTGAAAGGAATGCTAAATAATTTAGAGGTCCAGTGCAGGATGCGCTGTGCTGGGCAGATAAATGATGAAACCCCAGCACAGACTCTCTTCAGCAGTTGCCACACTAATTACAGATCAATTACTTCCCAGTCGCTTGCAACCTTATCAAAGAATGGTAAATTTACTGAGAGCAAAGTGTGATAAGATGACTTTTCATTATTACAGTAGATTTGTTGAAACAGCTCTGACACTGAGATTAATAAGAGCTCTCCCAGAGGTAATAGGATCTGTGCACATATAGGGAAAATTTAAGGGCTGAAAATCGGATATTAGACGCTATCATCAACACCCTTCCTCTCGTTAATTGTTATCATGCGTGTGTTGGCCATGCAGAAGTAAGGCAGTCAGGTGACCCATTCACTGAAACTTGCCTCAAACAAAGTAGCTCTCCACTCCCAAAAAGGCAGGCTGGAAATCAAAGAAAAGTAAACGCAGTTGGGTTTGGAAGCGAGAGAATTTGTGTGTGTAAAGGGGGAGGGCAGTGTGTGTATGGGTGTATTCTAGCTGAATTCCATTTTCATTAAGACAATCACAAAGAGATGGTCCGTCCAGTATCCCTATAAAAGGACGTGTCCGAATTTTTGAGGTGGACGTCCACGAATCACTCAGGTCCTGAGACCAGTGAAGATCTGGGGTGGCTGTTAGCGATACCCCAGCAGGGTTCCTCCCGGGGGCAGAGGCCTAGGAGGAAAAACCAAGGGTTCCTAGAGGCCCTGGAGCCATTCAGGCTGGAATAAATAAGGCTTAATGTTCTTAGCACACAGCCCCATAGCTACTGGGTTCTGTTTTTATTTTTCAGATTGAGAAATAGCTCTGGAGGAACTCGTGAAAGTGAAGTCTCTCAGTCGTGTCCGACTCTTTGTGACCCCGTGGACTGTAGCCCACCAGGCTCCTCCATCCATGGGATTTTCCAGGCAAGAGTACTAGAGTGAGGTGCCATTTCCTTCTCCAGGGGATCTTCCCAACCCAAGGATCAAACCCAGATCTCCCACATTGTAGGCAGATGCTTTTACCATCTGAGCCGCCAGGGAAGACTCTGGTCAATCCTAACACCACTGTGCCAATCTCCCATCCTTTCAGAGGCCATCTCCACCTCTCCTGATAAGTCTGTGTAGGCATGGAAACATGTGCGGAGTTGTTCATTCACTCTTGCAAGCTATTGCTATTTTAAATATATGCTCTGATCAGAGGAACCCGTGGGAAATAAAGAGACGTGTCCTCCTGACTTAGGGAACTTGAGTCATGTTTCAGATCCCTGTGGAGACGGACGAAGAGAAAAGCTGAGCAGCAAGAGCCAGCTTTTGAGGAATGGATGGTCTTTTAAATAGCTCATTTTCATAAACTCCTGTTTCTTTTCCTGAGTTTTAAAGGAAATAAGAAGCCCTAGGGTAAAGGCCAGATCTCCTTATGAATCAAAAATCAGTTAGGGAAGGGAAGGACTCTCTGGATTGGCGAGGTGGCATCTAGTGGTAGGCCACCCATCCTCACGCCCTCATGGAGCGTTGCTGACGAGATTTCGAACTNTCCGTCCAGTATCCCTATAAAAGGACGTGTCCGAATTTTTGAGGTGGACGTCCACGAATCACTCAGGTCCTGAGACCAGTGAAGATCTGGGGTGGCTGTTAGCGATACCCCAGCAGGGTTCCTCCCGGGGGCAGAGGCCTAGGAGGAAAAACCAAGGGTTCCTAGAGGCCCTGGAGCCATTCAGGCTGGAATAAATAAGGCTTAATGTTCTTAGCACACAGCCCCATAGCTACTGGGTTCTGTTTTTATTTTTTAGATTGAGAAATAGCTCTGGAGGAACTCGTGAAAGTGAAGTCTCTCAGTCGTGTCCGACTCTTTGTGACCCCGTGGACTGTAGCCCACCAGGCTCCTCCATCCATGGGATTTTCCAGGCAAGAGTACTAGAGTGAGGTGCCATTTCCTTCTCCAGGGGATCTTCCCAACCCAAGGATCAAACCCAGATCTCCCACATTGTAGGCAGATGCTTTTACCATCTGAGCCGCCAGGGAAGACTCTGGTCAATCCTAACACCACTGTGCCAATCTCCCATCCTTTCAGAGGCCATCTCCACCTCTCCTGATAAGTCTGTGTAGGCATGGAAACATGTGCGGAGTTGTTCATTCACTCTTGCAAGCTATTGCTATTTTAAATATATGCTCTGATCAGAGGAACCCGTGGGAAATAAAGAGACGTGTCCTCCTGACTTAGGGAACTTGAGTCATGTTTCAGATCCCTGTGGAGACGGACGAAGAGAAAAGCTGAGCAGCAAGAGCCAGCTTTTGAGGAATGGATGGTCTTTTAAATAGCTCATTTTCATAAACTCCTGTTTCTTTTCCTGAGTTTTAAAGGAAATAAGAAGCCCTAGGGTAAAGGCCAGATCTCCTTATGAATCAAAAATCAGTTAGGGAAGGGAAGGACTCTCTGGATTGGCGAGGTGGCATCTAGTGGTAGGCCACCCATCCTCACGCCCTCATGGAGCGTTGCTGACGAGATTTCGAACTCAATATGGTTTGCCATAATGATGCTTACTGCAACATCTCAGGAACTGCATTCAGTTAAACCCGGTACCACTAACCTTGTTTTGAGAACAGACTCAGATAAGTTAACTAATGCTCAAAGACAGAAGGTGATTCTGCCCAGATTACTCTCAGAACCAAACTTGGAGCCTTGCTGGGGAANTCCTCATGGAGCGTTGCTGACGAGATTTCGAACCCAATATGGTTTGCCATAAATGACGCTTACTGCAACATCTCAGGAACTGCATTCAGTTAAACCCGGTACCACTAACCCTGTTTTGAGAACAGACTCAAATAAGTTAACTAATGCTCAAAGACAGAAGGTGATTCTGCCCAGATTACTCTCAGAACCAAACTTGGAGCCTTGCTGGGGAAGTTCAGGACCCGTCGTTCTGCTCCTTTGAGGATGAGCCGTAGCAAATTTGAAGACTTTTCAGAAACAACCAAGCAAATTAGGAAAGAGGCCAGGGGGAAGCATGCAGTATTTAATTTGTACAAATGAAAGATGATAATGACTAGGGAAAGCTAATGTAAACTTTGTCTACTTCAAACTTAATCCTTAAACATACAAACTTAATTCATACACATCCCTGTGGACCGGTCTTAGGAATAATTGTCAACCAATCAACACATGGCTTCTAGCAGCCTGAGCCACACACACCAAGAAAAGATGAAAAAGTAAGTCAGTGTGGCATCGGGAATCCCGTTTGTTGTTACCTGTTCACGTGCGTCTTTATCACCCCTTCAAATAAACAAAGCAAAAAGTATCCAAGAGGAATGAAATCTCCTCTTTCACATTTTTCTCCACCTTCTAGAAGAAGGTAGCAAGAAGGCCAGAACAAATATCTGCATCCTCTTCGGCTCAACAGGCTATTTGTAAGGTGATAATGGAAAAGAGAAAGTTCAGAAAAGCCTTTGAAAACCACAGGATGGAATTTCCAGCCTAAGTCTCTCTCCTCCCCACCCTCTCCAGCTCCCAACTCTCTTTTCACTGGCTGAATTTGATATATTTCTCTCCTGATGCTTATTTGGACAAAGCAACATAGCGCTTTTCAGATTCCTGCAACAAATTTGTTTCCCTGCATTTTAAGAATCAGGCTAGGAAAGCTCTAGCATGCATCTGTGCGCTGCTGTTATGTGGAGGGGAGACAAGAGGCAGGGGGCTGGCGTGGAGTATGAATTACACATGGTGAGGATACTTGGCATGGACTGTCTAGAAGCAGATGTGTTTGATGTATTCAAACACGTGCATATTCAAAACTCACGAGAGGTGTTAGGAGAGCGGATCAGTTCCCTCCACACTTCCTGCCCAGAATGTCAGAACAAAGGCTCGCTTGATGAAATTGAAGGGCAGAGATTTATGAGGGGAGGGGTCACAAAAGGAAAGGAAATTCCACTTCATGTTGCCTTCATTCTGCCTCCTGAGTCGGCTTCCATGGAAATCCCTCACATCACACTGCGGTTGGATTTTAATACGGTTAATCTTTCTCACTGATGGTAGCGACGTGTACAGGGTTTTGCTGAGATGATGATAAACGGAAGAAAATCTCCTGCTTGGGTTGTAAACTGCCCTTGGAATGATGAACTTGATTCTGTGCTGGCAGAGTTATCTGAGGAAAGGCCTGAGTTTGCTTCCCCTGCTCAGAAGCAGGGCTTTTGGATCATCACTGCACGAGATGAGCCTTTATCACCCACTTGTGGCAACCTGAGATCCACTTTGTTGAAGAGGCTTCGTTTTGGTGTTAGCTGTCATTTTCCAAAGCGTTAGAGGCTAAGCCCCATTTTTAAATGTACACTTTTTTCATTATACAAGTAATATGTGCTCATTTAAGAAACTGCAGAAAATTATGGAAAGAAGAGAAAAGCCGATATCACACCAGACAGTGCTACTCTTGGCTTTTCAGTGATCTCCCCCCAATCCTGTATTTCTTGCACAAAGTGGTTTTGTTTTTTTTTTTTGCTCTCTAGTTGACTGATTTATGTAATATATAATCACATTTTTTTAGAATTTTGCATCTTGTCTTTCTGACAACATCTTAGCATAAGTATTTTCGATGTTATTGTATAGTCGTTATAATCATTGTAATGGTTATATAACATTTCACTGCGATCAGAAACTGTGGTTTACTTAGCCATTCCCCTATTATTGAATATTTAACTTGTTTTCTATTTTCTGCTATTGTTTAGAATTGTTTCCTTGGAATAAATTCCTGCAAGTGGTGTTACCGAGTCAAAGAGCATGAATATTTTAAAAGACCTCACTAATTTGAAATGCAAATAACTGGGAGAAATAGATTGATAGGTTTGTCTGATTCCATGTTTCAATATTCAAATAATGAGCTGCTGCTTTAGGTAGGAGAATAGCAAAGGCATCAGTTGTGAACCATTTTGAGTGAACTGATGTCTGCCTCGTGGTGAAGCTGGGGCCTGAGGTCTCCGCTGTGAACCAGGGCCCGTGATGGCACCCATACTGTACCAACTAGCCATCATTTTTGTGGGACAGCAGCTCCCAAACTGGCTTGACACTTGTTAACAACCTTTTGTCATTTTTATGAAGCGCATCTCAAATTCCCCTGGTGCAGACATCTACCAGTGCTGCCCTGTAGCTTCAATTTTGCTTCTGGAAAATTGAATTTGCCTTCTTTGCCTCTTAGGTGGCAGAGTAAACTCACCCAGTGCAAATACACTAACACAAACAAAGGCAGCTGGGCTGGGTTTCAGAAAGAGCGTTTGAGAATGGAGGAGCAGCCTCCAGGCTGTTTTCAGTGGATTTCTTAAGAAGGATGTTTTGACCATTTCCAGATCTCTTCCCATCATGCCCTGGCTGCCCCTGAAGGAAGGGGCATTCCAGCAGAAAGAGCAGGCGCATTCTGGGGCAACGGGTTCCATCCTAGGCTGCACTCCTGGATATCCCATTACTTTATCACAGTAGCATAACCAGAAGGTCAAACGCCACTTTCTGTCTGTGACAGGAATGGCAGCGTCCTCAGTCCGTGCCTGTGCCAAGGCCCTGCCTGTCTCCTGCCCTGGGGGTGCTCACCTTTGTGCTGTGATGTCATGTCAGCGTCTGTGCCCGCCAGCTGGGCTTCCTGCCGGCAAAGAGGTGGGCCGGGGGCTGTCTGATCCAGAGCGCAGAGAAGCCACGGCTCGCAGGTTAACGATAGTTGTCTTCCACTGCTGCTGCTGCTGCTGCTGCTGCTAAGTTGCTTCAGTCGTGTCCAACTCTGTGTGACACCAGAGACAGCAGCCCACCAGGCTCTGCTGTCCTTGGGACTCTCTAGGCAAGAACGCTAGAATGGGTTGTCATTTCTTTCTCCAATGCATGAAAGTGAAAAGTGAAAGTCAAGTCACTCAGTCATGTCTGACTATTGGCAACCCCATGGACTGCAGCCTACCAGGCTCCTCCATCCATGGGATTTTCCAGGCAAGAGTACTAGAGTGAGGTGCCATTTCCTTCTCCAGGGGATCTTCCCAACCCAAGGATCAAACCCAGATCTCCCACATTGTAGGCAGATGCTTTTACCGTCTGAGCCGCCAGGGAAGACTCTGGTCAATCCTAACACCACTGTGCCAATCTCCCATCCTTTCAGAGGCCATCTCCACCTCTCCAGATAAGTCTCCAGATAAGTCTGTGTAGGCATGGAAACATGTGCGGAGTTGTTCATTCAATCTTGCAAGCTATTGCTATTTTAAATATATGCTCTGATCAGAGGAACCCGTGGGAAATAAAGAGACGTGTCCTCCTGACTTAGGGAACTTGAGTCATGTTTCAGATCCCTGTGGAGACGGACGAAGAGAAAAGCTGAGCAGCAAGAGCCAGCTTTTGAGGAATGGATGGTCTTTTAAATAGCTCATTTTCATAAACTCCTGTTTCTTTTCCTGAGTTTTAAAGGAAATAAGAAGCCCTAGGGTAAAGGCCAGATCTCCTTATGAATCAAAAATCAGTTAGGGAAGGGAAGGACTCTCTGGATTGGCGAGGTGGCATCTAGTGGTAGGCCACCCATCCTCACGTCCTCATGGAGCGTTGCTGACGAGATTTCGAACCCAATATGGTTTGCCATAAATGACGCTTACTGCAACATCTCAGGAACTGCATTCAGTTAAACCCGGTACCACTAACCCTGTTTTGAGAACAGACTCAAATAAGTTAACTAATGCTCAAAGACAGAAGGTGATTCTGCCCAGATTACTCTCAGAACCAAACTTGGAGCCTTGCTGGGGAAGTTCAGGACCCGTCGTTCTGCTCCTTTGAGGATGAGCCGTAGCAAATTTGAAGACTTTTCAGATACAACCAAGCAAATTAGGAAAGAGGCCAGGGGGAAGCATGCAGTATTTAATTTGTACAAATGAAAGATGATAATGACTAGGGAAAGCTAATGTAAACTTTGTCTACTTCAAACTTAATCCTTAAACATACAAACTTAATTCATACACATCCCTGTGGACCGGTCTTAGGAATAATTGTCAACCAATCAACACATGGCTTCTAGCAGCCTGAGCCACACACACCAAGAAAAGATGAAAAAGTAAGTCAGTGTGGCATCGGGAGTCCCGTTTGTTGTTACCTGTTCACGTGCGTCTTTATCACCCCTTCAAATAAACAAAGCAAAAAGTATCCAAGAGGAATGAAATCTCCTCTTTCACATTTTTCTCCACCTTCTAGAAGAAGGTAGCAAGAAGGCCAGAACAAATATCTGCATCCTCTTCGGCTCAACAGGCTATTTGTAAGGTGATAATGGAAAAGAGAAAGTTCAGAAAAGCCTTTGAAAACCACAGGATGGAATTTCCAGCCTAAGTCTCTCTCCTCCCCACCCTCTCCAGCTCCCAACTCTCTTTTCACTGGCTGAATTTGATATATTTCTCTCCTGATGCTTATTTGGACAAAGCAACATAGCGCTTTTCAGATTCCTGCAACAAATTTGTTTCCCTGCATTTTAAGAATCAGGCTAGGAAAGCTCTAGCATGCATCTGTGCGCTGCTGTTATGTGGAGGGGAGACAAGAGGCAGGGGGCTGGCGTGGAGTATGAATTACACATGGTGAGGATACTTGGCGTGGACTGTCTAGAAGCAGATGTGTTTGATGTATTCAAACACGTGCATATTCAAAACTCACGAGAGGTGTTAGGAGAGTGGATCAGTTCCCTCCACACTTCCTGCCCAGAATGTCAGAACAAAGGCTCGCTTGATGAAATTGAAGGGCAGAGATCTATGAGGGGAGGGGTCACAAAAGGAAAGGAAATTCCACTTCATGTTGCCTTCATTCTGCCTCCTGAGTCGGCTTCCATGGAAATCCCTCACATCATACTGCGGTTGGATTTTAATACGGTTAATCTTTCTCACTGATGGTAGTGACGTGTACAGGGTTTTGCTGAGATGATGATAAACGGAAGAAAATCTCCTGCTTGGGTTGTAAACTGCCCTTGGAATGATGAACTTGATTCTGTGCTGGCAGAGTTATCTGAGGAAAGGCCTGAGTTTGCTTCCCCTGCTCAGAAGCAGGGCTTTTGGATCATCACTGCACGAGATGAGCCTTTATCACCCACTTGTGGCAACCTGAGATCCACTTTGTTGAAGAGGCTTCGTTTTGGTGTTAGCTGTCATTTTCCAAAGCGTTAGAGGCTAAGCCCCATTTTTATTTTTTATTTTTTTTTATTTTGTAACGAAAAAAATTTTTACTTATCTGTTGCCTTTAATTTAATATCTAAATAGATACCATATTCTTCTATAATTATAATATGGAAATGTCTATGAACAAAATAGATAAATTTTTTGTCATATGCCGAGGAAAGAACAGTGGTAGTCAGATTCATCTGAAGTTTTAGCAGCAGCATCAACGCAGCCAGAGTATGGTCAGTGTTTGGGGACAGAGGTAAATATCCGCAATCCATGCATACCTTTGATTTCTTCTTTTAGTGCCTGATTAACCATCTGGTGCTGCTGGACAGTTCTCTTCTCTTTAAATTCTTCTGATTCAATTTTAATTGCATACATGGCCCCACAGCCTCCTGAAATGTCAGTGACTTTGATAGCTGTAGCTTGAGGAAACTTTTCTCTGAGAATCTGGGTCACTTTGAGCTCCCCCTTGGTCTGCGAGGCAAACATGCGCTGGGCCCAGTGGAGAAGAGGAAGCCGGCGGGTTCCGCGAAGCAGAAGCACTGCCGCGGCCGGGCTCCACGCCGCCATGCCCGGCCGACGCGGCCCGCCCTAAGCCCCATTTTTAAATGTACACTTTTTTCATTATACAAGTAATATGTGCTCATTTAAGAAAATGCAGAAAATTATGGAAAGAAGAGAAAAGCTGATATCACACCAGACAGTGCTACTCTTGGCTTTTCAGTGATTCCCCCCCAATCCTGTATTTCTTGCACAAAACGGTTTTTTTTTTTTTGCTCTCTAGTTGACTGGTTTATGTAATATATAATCACATTTGTTTAGAATTTTGCATCTCGTCTTTCTGACAACATCTTAGCATAAGTATTTTCGATGTTATTGCATAGTCGTTATAATCATTGTAGTGGTTATATAACATTTCACTGCGATCAGAAACTGTGGTTTACTTAGCCATTCCCCTATTATTGAATATTTAACTTGTTTTCTATTTTCTGCTATTGTTTAGAATTGTTTCCTTGGAATAAATTCCTGCAAGTGGTGTTACCGAGTCAAAGAGCATGAATATTTTAAAAGACCTCACTAATTTGAAATGCAAATAACTGGGAGAAATAGATTGATAGGTTTGTCTGATTCCATGTTTCAATATTCAAATAATGAGCTGCTGCTTTAGGTAGGAGAATAGCAAAGGCATCAGTTGTGAACCATTTTGAGTGAACTGATGTCTGCCTCGTGGTGAAGCTGGGGCCTGAGGACCCCGCTGTGAACCAGGGCCCGTGATGGCACCCATACTGTACCAACTAGCCATCATTTTTGTGGGACAGCAGCTCCCAAACTGGCTTGACACTTGTTAACAACCTTTTGTCATTTTTATGAAGCGCATCTCAAATTCCCCTGGTGCAGACATCTACCAGTGCTGCCCTGTAGCTTCAATTTTGCTTCTGGAAAATTGAATTTGCCTTCTTTGCCTCTTAGGTGGCAGAGTAAACTCACCCAGCGCAAATACACTAACACAAACAAAGGCAGCTGGGCTGGGTTTCAGAAAGAGCGTTTGAGAATGGAGGAGCAGCCTCCAGGCTGTCTTCAGTGGATTTCTTAAGAAGGATGTTTTGACCATTTCCAGATCTCTTCCCATCATGCCCTGGCTGCCCCTGAAGGAAGGGGCATTCCAGCAGAAAGAGCAGGCGCATTCTGGGGCAACGGGTTCCATCCTAGGCTGCACTCCTGGATATCCCATTACTTTATCACAGTAGCATAACCAGAAGGTCAAACGCCACTTTCTGTCTGTGACAGGAATGGCAGCGTCCTCAGTCCGTGCCTGTGCCAAGGCCCTGCCTGTCTCCTGCCCTGGGGGTGCTCACCTTTGTGCTGTGATGTCATGTCAGCGTCTGTGCCCGCCAGCTGGGCTTCCTGCCGGCAAAGAGGTGGGCCGGGGGCTGTCTGATCCAGAGCGCAGAGAAGCCACGGCTCGCAGGTTAACGATAGTTGTCTTCCACTGCTGCTGCTGCTGCTGCTGCTGCTAAGTTGCTTCAGTCGTGTCCAACTCTGTGTGACACCAGAGACAGCAGCCCACCAGGCTCTGCTGTCCTTGGGACTCTCTAGGCAAGAACGCTAGAATGGGTTGTCATTTCTTTCTCCAATGCATGAAAGTGAAAAGTGAAAGTCAAGTCACTCAGTCATGTCTGACTATTGGCAACCCCATGGACTGCAGCCTACCAGGCTCCTCCATCCATGGGATTTTCCAGGCAAGAGTACTAGAGTGGGGTGCCATTGCCTTCTCCATTGTCTTCCGCAAGTGAGCTTTTACAGAAGAAAAGAAGGCTGCACTCTAAGGCACCCAATCGGCAAGGATAGTTAGTCCCATGCAGTTATTATTTTTTTAAAGCAAATTGCCAATCATAAAAATTGGGCAAATTCACATGAACAGGTAGGTTTCTTATTTCTCACTAAAAAATCAAAAGGGTCACCCGAGGCTGCCTTTCCGAAAAGCCCCAGTCTGAGTGGCAGTCCCCCTCACAGCCCGAGACATCTTTTCCTCTTCGCCATGGTCTTCCCCATCTGTCCCTGTGCGCTCCTCACACCTTCCCATGGAGCGACTCAGTTGCTTCTCCTGGCCAAGTGCACAGCTGAATTTGCACCTTTGCAGCTGCAGGAGGGTACCTGGGAAGAATCACGGGCTGCGGTGTCGTGCACCTTGCGTTTCTCACGGATGCCACGTGAGAGTACAGCATCTCTCATGCCTACTCGTTGGACCAGAATAAGACTCTCCAGGGCTCTTTGCACATTCCTCTGCAAATCCTCGCTTGTTCACCCGCACCATCACGCAAATAACTCAGTTGACATTAACAGTGGAATTAACTTCATGTCATCTTTGGAGTACAGTGTGGGAACTTGCCATTTTTCATTGATTGACACTCTGTGGGATGTCTCGTCCAATGCCTTAGTGTGATGCTAGTTTAGAAAGACAGAGTAGCCCCGTGCCTAAAAGCTGATGTCTGTGAGAAACTCACCCTAGGAAGTAAGACTGAGGTCTGCAACGAGGAAGCGTCTTCCTCTCCGTCATCACATTTTGCAGTGTATTTTTTTCTCTGTTGTATAAAGGTATAATTTTCATGTACAAAAAGCTAATGGTCATTTTAAAATCACACATGGGAGAAGGGATTTAACTGGGAAAAAAAGTCAAAACATACAGTATTATATATGCAGCACGATCCCAATTT
>SJYW01018179.1:397013-407102 GCA_006410735.1 Raphicerus campestris
ACACACACACACACACACACACACACACACACATGAGCTGGAGACCGGCTCAGTGCAGTCCATCATGCTTGCCTTAAATGAACTGGCTGAACACTGGTGAATTTCAGAGTCACCAGCAAAGCTTTGGAAAGGACTTCTGAAGTGAGCAGTCCCCATGGATTTCACCATTACTCCATGCTTCTTTTTTAAAAGCTCATCTCCTGGGTCTCTTTCCCTAAGTCAGCACCCAGCACCCCAGGGCTCCCTGTCAGTCTTGGCCCCCTGACCCACACCCGAGCTCTTTTCCCTCCTGATTGCTGGTGAGCGCTCAGCCTCCCCGCCCCCTCTTGAAGCAAATCCAGGCTTCCTGCTACTCTCTTAATACAAACCACAAATCTAAGATGCCGACCCTAATTCACGTTCTAGGAGAGCGTCTGACAGAATCTGCTGATCTCCTCTGTCTTCAAGAGTCTCTTAGAGACAATACCCTGTCTTTACCTAAATCCTACAAATGAGCCTAATAGTAGAGATTCCTTACCAGCCCAATCACGAGAAGAAGGTGGCTGCCAATTTCTCCCATGTAGTGGGCTGGCCCTGGTCATAAGCACATGTGTGGGAAGCTGAATTGAAGTGAGTAAACCTAGTATTTACTCTGACCTAAAATTATTTACTTGGAGGTCTTGTAAGCCTTCTTTTCCATCACGCTTTATAAACACAATTCTCTAAACTTATTTATGCTTTTCCTTTTTCAGCTCAAAGCTATTCTCAACTGCCCTCTCACTTCACACAGGTGTGTCACGATCAGTTGTGAGATGTCACAAGAAATTTGTTACCGGTAATAGTTTTTCTGAAGCCTGCAAAGTATTTGCTTTCTTTTTCTGAGAAGAGAGTTTTCCAGGCTATAGCAACCGTCTCGCAGTCGTGTTATAGCTAGAATAACCCTGACAGCACCCTTGAGAGTGTGTTGTACACATGAGAGTCATCTACCATGGATGATAAGGAGGGGGAAGAAAACATTGACAAACTCCATGCTACGGCCCTGGATCCGGGAACTGAAGATAAGGGAGATTATTGGATCATTATTCCAATGGACTTCTATTCAATTAAACCATACGCCTAGAAGAGCAAGACAGAAAATTCACAGGAAGGAAGAAGGCACCATGTGACCCCGACCCTGGAGAACAGCCCAGATCCAGAAGCACGGCAGCTCTCCTCCTCTCCGGCCAAACATTCGTGAGGTGAGGCAAACCCAATGATGCCAGGACGCCCAGCTTTTCCAAAGAAACCAGAAATGCAGATTTTAATGTGAAATCTCTCAGTCTGTAAATGTAAGCATGTAGGTAGAACATAAAGCCTAGTTTATGACTTGCTAACCTTTGTATCAGGGCTTTCCTGGTGGCTCAGTGGTGAAGAATCTATCTGCCACTGCAGGAGACCTGGGTTCGATCCCTGGGTCAGGAAGACCCCCTGGAGGAGGAAATGGCACCCACTCGAGTGCTCCTGCCTGAAGAATCCCATGGGCAGAGGAGCCTGGAGGGCTAAGGTCCATAGGGTTGCAAAGAGCCAGACGTGACTTAATGACTAAACAGCAACCAACTTTGTGTTCAGTGATACACAAGTAGCCAGGTTGGTGCACAGGCCCCAGCTTGCAGTTTCAAAGAGCTCAGTTAACTCAAGAGCCTCAGTTCAGTTCAGTGGCTCAGTTGTGTCCGACTCTTTGCGACCCCCTGGGCTGCAGAGTGCCAGGCCTCCTTGTCGTTGGGTTCTATTTATAGCATGCAAAGATGAGTGAGCCCTCATTCCTGATGGCAAGGGACGAATAAGGGAGAGAAGGAAGCCCAGGACTCGGATGCCACTGGGCTGACACGGTCGGTCGCCTTCCACGGGAAAAGCACAAAGTACTCTTCAGCCGGGAAGCAGGGCCACCAGAGTCAGGAGGTTTTGCAGTCTCATCCCAGGGCCGGTCCACACCCCAGACAGCCTTTTGACGGGGGCCGTGGAAAGTCTGGTCCCAAGCCCCCCCACCACCACAAACAGCCAGCCTCCAACAGAGTCACCTGCACCAGGCGGTGGAGAGCAGACACAGGGCTTCTTAATCAGGGCCCCGGCCGCCTGTGGGGTGACTGGTGAGACACGGCCCACCACGCACAGGAGGATGGCATATTTACAGAGTGGGAAAGAGAGGCCTCTTCCTCTAGGCAGCTGACGGGCAGCATGGCCAGCGGANGTTCCTGCGTCTCTTCTAATTCGAAATGCTCACTCTCTCTCAGGGTTAACTGTTATTAGTTTGTGAAAACACGTGTATCTTCTATAGACAGTTTGAAAGATATTAAAATTGTGGAAGTATCCATGGCAGTGAGCTTTGGTGCTTGCACTAAAGCAAAAACAACATTCAGAATAGAGTAGTCATGATGCCATTGTAAGTGCAGACAGAGATGGTGGAGAATTAAACTTTGGTAGTTTTTCTGAAATCCTCTGTCCACCTAGAGCTTAAAACATCAACCTGTGTCACGGCCCTCCAGCCATTGCTTCCTCTCTCCTTGATTTCCCACCTACCTGTGGATCTCTGCTCGGATAACCCGAGGGGACACACCACTGCTCAAGCCTGTTCTGTCGAAACCTCTGCAGTAACAAGAATGAAAGTGAAGAGTGAAGTCGCTCAGTCCAACTCTCTGTGACCCCATGGACTGTAGCCCACCAGGATCCTCCATCCATAGAATTTTCCAGGCGAGAGTACTGGAGTGGTTTGCCATTTCCTTCTCCAGGGGATCCTCAACAACTATAACCCTTGGTATGTGCCAGACAATGCCTAAGCATTTTGGATCTATTAGCTCTTTAACCTCACCACAGATATTATTCTTGATGTCACTTTCCCGAGAACTGAGAGAACTGAGGCACCCAGAGGGTAACTCATTTGTCTGAGGTTACCTCAGGACCTTCAGACCTAAGCAGCTTTGCTCCAAAGTCCTCAGGCTGTTCTACTTTCTAGAAAGTTCCTTATGATATGTCCAGCTCGAAAATCTTTTTCCTATAACAGCTACCCATCCACACACGCTTCATCCCCTGGCACGTGACAGACTTTTAAGTACTGACTATCTCACCCCGCTGTATTGCCTCTTTTTGAGGCTCATCTGCATTGTTTTTTCCTGTTAGATGTCAGACTGTATTAGAGATGGCCCTTTAATCCTCTGGATCCTACCCTCTCCCCGTTTTAATATCTTTATCGTAAACTGAACCTAGTCTGGTGGAGGAATGGGTTAGACTGTAGAAGCCTGGTATTTTGGTGATGATGTCTTTCTCAGAATGTCCTGGAACTGGCTGACTTCATCACGTCTTTGGCCCTGCTTGAGTTGAATGCCTTCTAAAACTCTGAAGTAGCTCCCAAGTATACTCTTTCTCTGTCACCGTGTATAATTCTCCCTGTTTAAATTTTCTTAGCTGATGTTAATAACCTCTCTGGATTATGATCAATCATCTAATGAGCTGAGTTTCCTGCTCACCATAGCCTTTGTCATGGGCCCCACAGGTCATGCTGTGTGCTTCTTGCTACAAACGAATTCGATCCTCAGACCCTTGTTCATCGCATCTGTTCTCCTCTTGTTGTCACAGGAACAGCCCAGCTACTCTCCTCCATCCATCTCAGGGAGGCTTGGGGAAGTAAATTGGCACTCACCTTGTAGACACATCAACTACTCTGTTCCCCTGTCATGGTGCCACAGAGTCATCTCAAAGACCCTCACAATCTCAAGGTTTAGGGGGAAGGAGGAGAGTTCAAAGCAGCTCCTTCTCATGGGATAGGCCTCCTAAATTCAATGGCCCTAAAGGCCTGCAATCCAGAACGGGAGACTGTGGTGTGTGCGCAGTTCAACTCTTTGCGACCCATGGACTGTGGCCCACCAGGCCTCTCTGTCCGTGGGATTCTCCAGGCAAGAATACTGGAGAGCGTTCCCATTTCCTTCCCCAGGAGGAACTACAGTTCCTGATTAATCTGGGTCGTTTGCAGAAGATTCTGTTGTTGAAGTGTTGCAGAACTGAGGAAGAGCTAAATTTTACATGAAAAGCTGTCACCAGTTTCTAGGAGAGGCCGTGGTACCACCAGGGTCTCCAGTAGACCGGGATCTACTGTGGGGACTTCGATAGGTCATCCTCACTCCACGCTTGCTTATTCAACCTTCCAGGAACACTGGGCTGACTTCTCGGGAGGGTAAAATGACTCACTGATGTAAAACAGTTCCACAAGGCCGCCGAGACCGCGGAGAGAGGTGCAGCAGTGGGTTCTCATTTTTGTGTGTCACCACGGTTTGCGGACAGAGGCAGCCCTGGGTGAGTGGGAGTTTGCTTTCTTGAAAAGGACCCAGCCTTGAAATTATCCAAAATGTGTGTAGGTTGAAGAGTAAACAGGAAGGATCTATCTACCAAGAAACGGAGAAGGATGTGAAGACTGTGTGATGCATCCTTTATTCCCAGTGTAAGTGGTCCCCACTGAGGGGCGAGGCCTGCCCAAGACGCTGACCTGGGGGGCTGGGGGAGAGGGCTACTGTAGCACCTCTTCTTCTCCGCCTTCTCAGGGGTCCCTGAAACGGCAGCACAGGCGTCACCTGGCATCTGATTAGAAATTCAAATCACCAGGCCCACCCATGCCTATTGTATCAGAAACTCTGGAGGTGGGGCTCAGCAATCTGTTTTAACAAGCTGTCCGGGGGATTGTGGTGTGCACCACAGTTGAAAGCTAGCAGTTTTTATCGGGTAGAAATATAGAAATCGTTCTTCCCTAACCCAACACTATATTCCAACAGGCTGATACTTGGTGAAAAAGCCAAACTGTAATCCCTAAGCTGGGGTTAAAAATACATGGCCTGGTACTCCCTGAACCCTTCCTGAAGCTTCTGGTCTATCGTTTTGTCCCTCCTGCCTCTTTGTCCCTCTCCTTGCTTTGCATGGGAAGGTTCCTATTCGCCCTTCAGAGTCTTGTTTCATTGACATTTCCTTTGTGAAAACTTTCTTGCGTCCTCTTCTCATCCCCAAAGCTGGAACAGAGTTATTTGTTTTCTTCTCTGTATGAAGTCTGGGCTCAGTGCTTTTGAGACCCACAGACATTGCTCTGCGCGGCTCCTCCCTGGCCTCTGCTTGCTCCTCTTCCTTGAAATGTCAAAGTGCTAGTTGCTCAGTTTTGTCCGACTCTTTGTGACCCCGTGGACTGTAGCCCGCCAGGCTCCTCTGTCCATGGAATTCTCCAGGCAAGGATACTGGAGTGGGCTGCCGTTCCCTTCTCCAGAGTCTTCCCAACCCAGGGATAGAGCCCAGGTCTCCTGGAGTGCCCGCAGATTCTTTACTGTCTGAGCCACCAGGGAAGCCCCTCAGGCCTCCTTCACATCCGTTCTCCCCCCTGGACCTTCTCTTCCATTGGCGCAGCGTCAACTATCATCATCTAGCTGATGACATCGCAATCCGTATCTCCAACTAGACTTCACTGAGCGCGTGACCCTTACGACTAGCGCCCCCTGGACGCCGTCGCCTCAGAGAACCGTAGGGAACCTCAAAGCCAGCACGTGTGATGTGGGACGAAGCATCTTTTCTCACCCACTGCCCCCGGCCCCTCATCTGCTCTGTCTCCATTTCCGCCAGAGACTNCCAGGAGGAACTACAGTTCCTGATTAATCTGGGTCGTTTGCAGAAGATTCTGTTGTTGAAGTGTTGCAGAACTGAGGAAGAGCTAAATTTTACATGAAAAGCTGTCACCAGTTTCTAGGAGAGGCCGTGGTACCACCAGGGTCTCCAGTAGACCGGGATCTACTGTGGGGACTTCGATAGGTCATCCTCACTCCACGCTTGCTTATTCAACCTTCCAGGAACACTGGGCTGACTTCTCGGGAGGGTAAAATGACTCACTGATGTAAAACAGTTCCACAAGGCCGCCGAGACCGCGGAGAGAGGTGCAGCAGTGGGTTCTCATTTTTGTGTGTCACCACGGTTTGCGGACAGAGGCAGCCCTGGGTGAGTGGGAGTTTGCTTTCTTGAAAAGGACCCAGCCTTGAAATTATCCAAAATGTGTGTAGGTTGAAGAGTAAACAGGAAGGATCTATCTACCAAGAAACGGAGAAGGATGTGAAGACTGTGTGATGCATCCTTTATTCCCAGTGTAAGTGGTCCCCACTGAGGGGCGAGGCCTGCCCAAGACGCTGACCTGGGGGGCTGGGGGAGAGGGCTACTGTAGCACCTCTTCTTCTCCGCCTTCTCAGGGGTCCCTGAAACGGCAGCACAGGCGTCACCTGGCATCTGATTAGAAATTCAAATCACCAGGCCCACCCATGCCTATTGTATCAGAAACTCTGGAGGTGGGGCTCAGCAATCTGTTTTAACAAGCTGTCCGGGGGATTGTGGTGTGCACCACAGTTGAAAGCTAGCAGTTTTTATCGGGTAGAAATATAGAAATCGTTCTTCCCTAACCCAACACTATATTCCAACAGGCTGATACTTGGTGAAAAAGCCAAACTGTAATCCCTAAGCTGGGGTTAAAAATACATGGCCTGGTACTCCCTGAACCCTTCCTGAAGCTTCTGGTCTATCGTTTCGTCCCTCCTGCCTCTTTGTCCCTCTCCTTGCTTTGCATGGGAAGGTTCCTATTCGCCCTTCAGAGTCTTGTTTCATTGACATTTCCTTTGTGAAAACTTTCTTGCGTCCTCTTCTCATCCCCAAAGCTGGAACAGAGTTATTTGTTTTCTTCTCTGTATGAAGTCTGGGCTCAGTGCTTTTGAGACCCACAGACATTGCTCTGCGCGGCTCCTCCCTGGCCTCTGCTTGCTCCTCTTCCTTGAAATGTCAAAGTGCTAGTTGCTCAGTTTTGTCCGACTCTTTGTGACCCCGTGGACTGTAGCCCGCCAGGCTCCTCTGTCCATGGAATTCTCCAGGCAAGGATACTGGAGTGGGCTGCCGTTCCCTTCTCCAGAGAGGCTTCCCAACCCAGGGATAGAGCCCAGGTCTCCTGGAGTGCCCGCAGATTCTTTACTGTCTGAGCCACCAGGGAAGCCCCTCAGGCCTCCTTCACGTCCGTTCTCCCCCCTGGACCTTCTCTTCCATTGGCGCAGCGTCAACTATCATCATCTAGCTGATGATATCGCAATCTGTATCTCCAACCTAGACTTCTCTGAGCGCGTGACCCTTACGACTAGCGCCCCCTGGACGCCGTCGCCTCAGAGAACCGTAGGGAACCTCAAAGCCAGCACGTGTGATGTGGGACGAAGCATCTTTTCTCACCCACTGCCCCCGGCCCCTCATCTGCTCTGTCTCCATTTCCGCCAGAGACTGTCGGCCGTTCCCTCTCTGAGCATCGCGGGGCGCCCTCCCCAGCTTGCTAACCGGCGCCTGCGGCGATTCTAGAGACCTCACCCGGCTTCCCTGGCGGCTCAGCTGCTAGAGAATGCGCCTGCATGCGGGAGACCCGGGTTCGATCCCTGGGCTGGGAGGATCCCCTGGCGAAGGGAAAGGCTACCCACTCCAGTGTTCAGGCCTGGAGAATTCCATGGACTGGGTAGTCCATGGGGTTGCAAAGAGTTGGACACGACTGAGCAACTCTCACTTTCACTTCACCCTGTCAAACACCTCAGGTGTGCAGCTGGAGTAGTTTTCTCACTGGTCTCCTAGACTGAACTTAGTCCCTCTCCTTCTGCCTGCGATTCACGCTGTACACGAGGGGTCTCCAACACCCAGGCCTCCGGCCTGTGGCCTGTTAGGGACTGGTTGCACCGCAGGAGGTGAGTGGTGGGCGAGGGAGCCAGGCGCCATCTGTATTCACAGCCGCTCCCCACCGTTTCTGTTACCACCTGAACCCCACCTCTGTCAGGTCAGCGGCAGGATTAGATTTTCATAGAAGAGCAAACTCTACTATGCCCTGCACATGCAAGGGGTCTCTGTTGCACACTTCTCATGGGACTCAAATACCTGACGATCTGAGGTGGAGCTGAGGCGGTAATGCTCAGTAAATGTAATGTGCTCCAAGCATCCTCAAACCATCTCCACCCCCGTCTCAGTCCATGGGAAAATTGTCTTCCATGAAGCCAGTCCCTGGTGCCCAAAATGCTGGAGGCTGCTCCTGTTCACCTCAGGCAGAGGAATGATGCTAAAGTGTAAATCTGATCATAGAACTGCCCTGCTTGAAACCTTCCTTGCTCTTCTGTTCTGCACGCTGCAGGAGATGACCAGACTCACTCCTCTGGGTCTTGGCTACCCATCCAGCCTTAACGTTTTTCTCTAATATTTTGTTATAAAAATGTTCAAGCACCAAGAAAAGTTGAAAGAATTCTAAGGTGAACACCCACATACATACCTGGACTGTGCCACTAACATTTTACTGCACCTAATTTATCACATTAAGAATCCATCTATCCATCCCTCAATGTATCCATCAATCCATCTTTTGTTTTGATGTATTTCAAAGCCAGTTCAAACATCAGTATACTTTCCCCCAACATGCATATTATTAACTACAGTTCAATATTTGTTTATCGTGTTGGTTTTATTTGAAGTAAAATTTATATATAATGAAATGTATAAATCTTAAAGAAACATTCCAGAGTTTTGACACTTGTATAACCCAAATCCCTATTCAAATATAGAACATCACCTACACTCCAGAAAGTTCCCATGTATCCCTTCCCAGACAATTATTGTCCCCTCAGGCACTCACTGTTCTGACATTTTCCACCATAAATTTTTTTGCCTCTCTAAGATTTCAGTAAGTAGAATCTTTGTGTAAGGATTCTTTCCTCAGCATTGTTTTTGAGATTTGTTCATTTTGTTGTCTGTAATCAGTATGACTTTCCCCCTTTGTATTGCAGTATTTCATTGTCTAAATAGAGCAGAGTTTATTTCCACATTACCCTGTTGATGGGCTTTTTCTAGTTTTTTAGCTATTATGAATAAATCTGCTATGAACATTACTGTATAAGCCCTTTTAGACACATGTTTTTAATTTATCTTGGGTAAATACCACCAGGGGATCTTTAAGATCTCTTGGAGAAAGGAAAGGCTGCCCACTCCAGTGTTCTTGCCTGGAGAATTCCATGGGCTGTATAGTCCATAAGATTGAAGAATCNTTTGAGCATTCTTTGGCATTGCCTTTCTTTGGGATTGGAATGAAAATTGACCTTTTCCAGTCCTGTGGCCACTGCTGAGATGATTTTACTCAACTGCTTTTAGAATCATCGAGACCACTTAGGTCTCTTATTTTTTGAGCCTTGAGGCAAGTCTTCTTTTCATGGCAGAAATAAAGAAAAATTCTCCTTTTCTCATGCTACTTGAGAGTATACTATAAAAGATCTCCATTTCATATTTTTATCTAATTCTTTATGATTTTTGGAATTTTATAGAGAAAAATATTTCATTAGCTCTCTTAAAAATAGCTTGTGGGTATTTCTGCTGAGGCTTTACAAATATGCTAATAAATTCTTTATTAAGCTCTTATTTAGGTTAGCATGAATATGAACACATGCAATTTCACTTTAATACATATCATGTTTAGATTGGTTATATATTGAAAAAATGGTTTTCAATGTGATTTTCTTTTATTACAGAGGAAGTCATTTACATACTAGAAGAAGAATGGAGCCAAATATAGGCTGTTGGGTATATTTTCTGATTATTTTCAGGTGGTAATGTTGATGAAGAACTAGGTAATTTTTTTAAAAAGCGTTCATCCCTGAGCAGATACTTTGCTATATTCATGTTTCATTCAGAGATCATTTCATATAATGAAATAATTATTTACTTTGGGAGATTATTGATAAGTTATGAATGAGAGATAATGTATTAGTCACTATGTGTGATTATAACTTTTTAAAAAATGTTACCAATAATATTTGGATGATGAACTCCATGAAGAATGAGGGGAAATCAATTCTCAAGACTTGGGGAGTCCTGAGAACCAGTGGGGAACATATTTAAAAAGACCTCCTAGGGTCTTGAAGGCAGAAAGTTTCTACAGACGCACTGAGAATTTTTTCACATATGATTTTTTTTTAAAGTAACTCCCCAAATATTTATAGAAATGGCCATCTGATGTTTTAAGACTTCATTCTCTCCTGGAGAGTATTTCCTTCCTACCAAATTTACTGA